>JTDE01001656.1:16000-109645 GCA_014338405.1 Paragonimus skrjabini miyazakii | reverse complement strand
GTTATATGAACAGATTTATAAACGCTACTCACTTTGAACCTAAAGTGCAGTAACAAAGTCAATCAATAACGTCGTGCTGTCTAATCACGTTGACGAACTGACTAACACATTCTGTTTAATCTATCGAGTCAAGGTCATCACACTGTAGGTGGTAAGTCGTGGGATTCTATCCACAACGGAAGCATTGAAAATCCACGTCTTTGGTATTGGTATGTTCGCCGAGCTTGGCATTCAGGTTGCAAACGTTTCATCACCAAGCTAGGTGACATCATCAGTGCGACACAACCACCTATCGCCTACTCAATGCTGATCTTACCACAAAAGTGGCCAACAAAATCAACACCGCACTAAAGAAACTTGAAGCTGCGCATGAGACAAGCAAACAGGAGCGCTGGAAAATGCAAACAAATGATGCAACCACGACTCAATTCTACGGACTGCCAAAAATACACAAAGATGGTATCCCACTGCAACCAATTGTATCCCTACCGGGAACACCGACATAAAATTTGGCCAAAGACCTATTGAAACGACTACGACATCTCATCGACGGATCAGAATATTCCATCAACAATGCTCTGCAATTCTTGAGCAAACTGAAAAATATCAAGATAGAAGAAGACGAAGCAATGATCTCGTTTGATGTTACAGCACTCTTCACGTCAATTGACCTTACCCTAGCCAAAGAAACACTACGAAAGCTACTGGAAGAAAATCCCCGACCGAATGAGTCACTGAAACCGGAAAGCATATGCAACCTCATGGAACTATGTCCATCGACATACTTCAAATTCAATGGTTAAATCTACGAACAACTTGGAGGAACCCCAATGGGCTCTCCCATATCCGGATTCATCGCAGAAGCGGTCATGCAGAGGTTAGAGAATATCGCGCTACCAGCGATCAAACCAAAACTCTGGATACGATATGCTGACGATACATTCGTAATCCTCAAACGCTCATTGATTGAAGCGACACACAGAATGCTCAACAACGTTTTCAACGATATCAAATTTACAATGAAAATTGAAACCGACAACCAGCTACCGTTCCTGGATGTCCTAATCAGCCGCAAACCCGATGGAACACTGGAGACCTCAGTTTACCGGAAAGAAACACACACGGAACAACTCCTTAGTTTTCACAGCAACCACCCGGTCTGCCATAAAAGGAGCTGCACTCGAACTTTGTTCAAACGAGCTGAAACACATTGCAGCACCGCAGAGCTTCGAAGAAAAGAAGAAAACTACTTGTACCGAGTATTTCTTCGCAACGGATATACACAAAGTTTCATCAGACGGAGTTTACTGCAGAAAGAAAGAAACTCGAACTCCACAGAACCACCAACAAAACGAGCTGTACTACCATACATGAAAACAGTATCAGAAATGACCGCAAGACTCCTGAGACCACATGGTATTACGCTAGCACACAAGCCTACGACAACGTTACGAAGATTACTGTTGAAACCAAAGGAACAACTCAAACCCGCCGACAGAAGAAACGTCATTTACAAAATCCAATGCAATGACTAAGGACAACACTATGTCGGCCAAACCGGACGGAAATTATCAACACGAATACATGAACACGAATTAGCCATCAAGAGGCACGATCAATTTTCTTTGATCTCCGTCCACGAGGATGAAACTGGACACACCTTCAACTTGAATACCGCAGAAGTTCTTATGCAAGCAAACACCAGACTTGCAAGAGAGTTTCTTGAAGCCTGGTATTCATCAGCCGGATCAATAAACAAACACATCGAGCTGGACAAAGTCTATGAGCCAATGCGAACCAAGGATTTGAAGAGGTGCAGACATCAACAAGTCCAAATGGCGATAAACCCAAACGGAACAACTTGAACCGATCAGACCAAAGTCGAAACGGTACAATGAATGACCAATCATACGGAATCTTCAAAACGAAGAAAGGATTCACTCAATCAATTCACACGAACCAGCCAATCAGATTCGAGGTCAGAGTTGGACAGCAACAGGGAACACCCAGTCAAACTGCAGAAAATAGCCAATCAGACAGCAGGTCAAAGTTCAAATGCAAAAAGAATCAGCCAATGGTAGATCAGGTCAAAGGTCAAGAACGGCAGAGAGCGACCAACCAGAATTCAGGTCAAAAGGTCAACTCACTCTGCTATATAAGAGCAGGCATCCATCGAACTCCACCAATCTCCACGCTCAAAAAACTATACGCTAAAACGATTACGCACTGATGATGTCACCTCGCTTGGTGATGAAACGTTTGCAACCTAAATGCCAAGCTCGGCGAACATACCGATACCAAAACCATCAACCCGAGCTACGAACAAGACCACCACTGTTCACACCTATCCGAAATCCAAGTCTATTGTGCAACCAATTTAGTCCCAAAAACGTTTTATTTAAGAATTGAAATTACCTTGATCAGTTTCCACTTTGTTCTCCTCTCCAGACTCATTGCTCATGTGGCGTCCTCAGTAAATCATAATGTTGAGATGGTTGGTCTCATTAACCCACTTTGTTCACACCATTAGTGACTCTTTGTGAAAATGTGCTATAAATACACTCAATTTGAGGATGTTTGACCGTGAAGAAAATATTTGAATTCCTGTGAAATTTTAATTTTTGTTTTGCCCAGAAGGAAGTGGGTGTCTTAGTGTAAACGCTGTGGTAGAATATCAGTTATACTGTACATGTGAGTTGTTGTAAACTAGTTTGCTTCTTGAGTAAATTAGCCTGGGTATGCCGAACATCTCACTGAACAAAACCTTTTATCCTTCTACAAGATTTTTCTATCCAAGTAGATGGTGATCATCTTATAATAGGCATTGCTATGCAAATACAATCCAGTCAGTCAAAGTTGGGCATGGTAATCTTTGACGATAATCCAAATGTGCTTAACTCACGCTTACTATACACTGCTCGGCCACCAAAGCAAGATGGTCAGGGAATTGTACGTCTTTGGCAACAGGGAGCAGAGTAGTGGTCGACTAGATCCGGAAGATGCACATACTGTTATAACATACCCAAACAAGAGGGGTTTCACGTTAAGCTGGGGTGAGGGTTTGTTAAGTCTGCAGTCACTTAGTCTCAGTCTATTCAGACAGATGTCACGTGAAATCATGAAGCAAATAGGCACTGAGACATTTGTTGTTAATAGCTACGCTTTGTTCAGCGCGGAACACAACAAGATATCACGTCATAGTTGCTATTCGGTGAATGTACTAGGACTTTGCGTATAGTTTCGAGTGAATAAACCAAAAGAATGCAATGGTAAGCAGGAAAAGACCCAATTGTGAAAAATCTGGTTTTCAGGTGAACTGGAACCAGCGATAAAAATAACACGCTCAGATACTCTAACAACCGAGTCATTAAACCACGGCGGAAACTCAGAAACTTTGAATTTGGATTCCGTTACGCACGCAACCCACTTTCACATGTAACTCATCAAAGGTCCCTGCTTCAAGTAGAAGTTCGCAAACAGTACACGCCGAATTTCACCAATGCTAATACTGAGCAATAAACTTATTTTACTGATTAGTCCAAATTTTTACAATTGGGTCTTGTTTATCGCACCAAACCTATCACTTAATACGTTGGTTAAGTCATTTATTTTTTGATAAATATGTTCACCAGTGGTGACAGTGAACTGTGCAACTGAGTACTGCAGAACAGCAGTTTGGGTAAAAAGTGGATCAGTACCACGGACTGAAAAGCCGCAGAAAAAGGCGAAGAGTGCTGTCTTGATGCTCCTCCCCCCAAAAGACATGGATGACGCGTGAACTGATCCACGGGCAAATAAGGATTTTCAACAACAAAATGACATAGAAATAGATAAGAATATAGTGTTACTGACGGCCAATACCTTGCGTACAGTTGATGAATGGTGACATCAAACATGTTTTCTTAATTGCACCCTGTAGAGAACGAAACTACCTGAGTTTTGATGCGAGCTATACAAAGATTCTGAAGCACACACTGTGCACCGAGTCTTCTGGGATTGACAGTAAAGACGCTTGCAATGAATGTTGACGTTCCGCTTGTTTTCAACAGAGCAACAGCTATCTGTGTTGTTTATTGTGGCAGAAATTCGCTATAATGTACACTAGGTACATCATTGCCTGTCTTTGGAAGTGTGACTTGAAAGTATCAGAATCTCAAGCAGCACTTGCATCCGATTTCTGCTTCAAAAAAGGGAAAACACCAAAACATTTTGTTCGCCTGTATGGGTTTCATGCAGCATGCCCGATCAGCTAGTCAGTTTTATCGAAAACTATGTGGTCTGTTAATTTTCAACCAGTTGGTAACTCTTTAATTAAGTGCTTAAGTAATTAATTGAGTGATCACTCTAGCTAGTCACGTCGTTTAAGCAAAAAGACGTTTCAGAAACTAAACTTGAGATAAATCTAACCACTCTTGTTCTTACCAGGGTTTTGTTTGGAACCATGAGGCAAAAATGTGTGAAGCTCCTGACTTGTGTGCTTTGAATGAGGAAGAGCGCAAGCGTGATTCGTCGATCAAACCAATTTGCTCGAAACGTGGCACGCTTCGTTGCATCTCCTTTCCTCCTCCACCAACAGAAAAGGAAAACACTGACGAGTTCCTTTTGACTGGTGTTCAGCAAGTTGTGCGGTTCTCATGCGTTTGTCGAGATGGTTACATGGGACAACGTTGTGATCGTCTTCGTGATCCATGCATTGAAGTAGGTTGCAAGAACTTTTTATCATATGTGTCTTGCATTTATGAAGTTACACCCCATTAACTGGACGACCTCGCTGATGAAAATAAAATTATGCGACTTCAGCATAGTCATTCTAGGTCAGTCGAAACAAGCTAAATCAGTACCAACAAGGTTTAAAATTACATTAATCATTCACGTAAAGTTGAACGCATGCAGGCGCCATTTGATCTTTAGGTTTTTGAAAGCCGTTTTGTTCGAAATTTTGTCACTTCCAAGTCAGTCGAAGGAAGGCAACACGAATGAGATGGGTGATACTGCATTACGCGGTTCAGTTCTGTTCACTTCCAACATACTTTAACCAAATGGGACGAAACACCGTAATCCATTCAAGTTGGCCTGAAGTTCCTATCAAGTATTATTGTTTCGAAGCAATTTGATTGAGAATTCATTAGAAATGGTCCCAACATAACATACATGTTCATGTGCTTGTTGCCTACACGATGGTAGTCATGAAGCTTTTAAGTTTGTTACTGTAACGGAGCCAGACCTTATTATCTCGTCGGTTGCAGACCAATGTTTGAACAATGTTTGAACCACAGCATTATTCTTACATTAAAAGTGATATTTCATCTCACGTTAATCATTTTGTCTTTGGTTATCAGCCACTGGATACTTCTACAGCACATCTTCAAAAATTTCAGCAGCTGACTTTCTCACCGTTAGCCAGGTTCGCTTTTTTGGATTTTATTCCAACACCACCGTGATGGTAACTAAAAATTCATGAACCCCTGTGGGAGTTCCAATGTGTATTGACGAGTTTATTCCACTATAATTTTTATTGAGAGCAAGTTTTATTTCGTTCTTCTCATTGTTAGAAGTATATTACTGTACATAACATCGCATCGTTATGTGGTTAGCAGAGCCTTCACGGAGTGCCATTTTTGAGTGACTGTTAGAGTTATAAAAACTGTAAGTTTTATAAAAACACTGATCGCAAATGACAGATAAGAACTCATTCGTGAGTTATTTTTAGTTTGCCTATTCAACTGAAATGACTGAGTACAAGTACTCCTGAACGTGATCTGTGAAGGATGGATTCAAATGATCTTAGTCTGTCCCCCCAAAGGTTAACATCTTGATTCGAATAAATTATCAACCTGGTTTAATTGTTTCATGCAGTTTTTCACAACGTTCAACTGCTTAATGTTCTAACACTTTGCGTTAAATATCCAAGCTTACTTGCAGTACCTCGTGGAAGTGAATATTTTCAGCGAGAAGACTTACCATAACACACAAACCTGGTCAAAACTTATCGTTGACTAGTTTTTCCAGGTAGACGCTTTAAACTGCAACAGTTATCAGTACTTTTCCCCGGACTTAGCGACCTTTTTGTTGATTATTCATCCGTTAGCTTGCTATGAAAATCATCTATGTACTTGTAAATTTGGCACTGACAAGTCAATACGAAATACTTGCGTCTACCAATTTTTTTGTTCTAACTGCTTTGTTCAAACTTCTCACTACGTCATCTACATACCAGAGGATATAAAGTTCAAATATGTTAGATTCTCCATCAAAGTTCTCATTCTACAAGCAATATACTTTTGCTTACAAAGAACTAAAACTTCCAGGGTTTCCCTAATGATGCGTTTGCGCAAAATGAGTCACTCAAACAGTGATAAACGCTCTTTTGGAGTCTTGATATAAGTACTTCAGAGCAAATCATCAGATTCTGCTGTACAGACTTGGTTAGTAAGCGAATTCTAACACAGTTTCACAGCATCGAGCAATGTCTTCATACAGCCTGGTCATCAGAGTGAACAAAACAGTCTACTGAGAGGTTATAGCGTTTGCTGTTTTATTTAAGCAGTTGTTTTATGTAAACTGTGATACTCATATGCTATTTGATGACTTATGGTTAGGTTTTTCTCAATTTGTTGTTACATGCTTCCAATCTTTCTAATTTCTGACACTTAAGACATTAAGCAACCTACAAACGGTTTATTAAGTCTGCTCAACACAGTTTCAAATGTACACATTTTTTTTCGGCTTGCTCTCTACTGCAACATTTCAGCGAACCAGATCAATCAAATTGAATTTTTGTATTTGTAGACATCATGCTAGTCGCCGTTTTTTGTTTGGGATTGCTAAGTAGATAGAATGGTAACAAAAAATGTTTTGTATTAGATGTAAGCGCATTCATTCAATTATTGTGTGACTTAGTTGCCCCTGATGTGTTTCCTTCACACGTATGACAGCGTTCAATCAAAGGTTTCACCTTTGTCAAATCGGCTACGAATCAAAAATACAATTCCAATGAATTTTCATCAAAATATTACTCGGTATTTATTAGAATGGAAAAATTTAAACGTTTTTCTACATATTTGCATGAGGTAGTGCATTATTGAGTTCAGGAGCTTTGTGAAACCTTAACGCCGTGACCCAGTTCTGTTAAAGTACATAGACCAGTACTGGTCACTGATTATTCCGATGAGCAAATTTTCTCTTGATATAATTTGAGGTTTGTGTTGAACTCATTAGCGAGTGAAAAAGGCTGTTTAGCACCCGAGACTTCTGCTGGATCAGTTATTCATCGCTGTTCATAAACAAAACAAATAGCGCGTCTCGGATAGTTGGTAGGTTACTTACATCAAATTTTGTTTGAACATTTAGATGTAATTTTCTGGGCAGGTGAGGTAGGTATTCAGTAGCATAGTAAACAATAGACAATCCCCAGGACTAAGGTTCTAGTATTGACCCGGGTGTATATTTTTGAGGCATAAATATCGTATACGAGTTAATACTAGTCAAATAGAATGTTAGAGAGTTTGAAAGACGTTGCTGCTTGTGCAAAACACATAAATCACAGACCTGATTACGTCAAATTAAATGGTCCAGAATACCTCGACTGACTACGACACTGTAAATTCTCAGGGGACAGTAATTAATAGTATCCGTTAGACACAATTTTAACCAGGCCTCTTGCAGACAGAATTCAGTAAGCTCGGGGCGTTTCTGTATCATTTCATGACAGATCGATAACCCGGCCAGATTTTATTAGTTAAATAACTATAAGGGGTTATTTTTATGTATCATGTAACTGTGTTTCTTCCGGAA
The DNA here is from genome assembly GCA_014338405.1 of Paragonimus skrjabini miyazakii. Classification (NCBI taxonomy): domain Eukaryota; kingdom Metazoa; phylum Platyhelminthes; class Trematoda; order Plagiorchiida; family Troglotrematidae; genus Paragonimus; species Paragonimus skrjabini miyazakii. The sequence goes on along the minus strand of JTDE01001656.1, from coordinate 101,851 downwards.
TAGTTTTCAAACAGCCAATAGTATGCCGTAAAGAAAGGATGACTTGTTCGCCTCTCATTAGTTATCACAACAAAAATGTTACGAGCTATTTATAATAATCAGACAAGACAACACGACGCAAAGGGAGCAAGTTTGTTAGTGGCAAACCAATTACCTTCTGGATAGAGTAGTGTGGTGATTTTTGATATCAACATTGGGATTGATACAGAATTATCAAGGGATACGAAGTGGATGTTAAGTGTAAGATGGCAAGAATAAAGCTGGACTTCCAAATTAACCTCTTGGATAGGACGTGATTATAGATAGAAACGAAAGATAGTACAACACAAGTAGGATTTGCCAAGATGAAGCAAAGAGGACAGTCCTTTTCTTGCACAAAACCCATATGGTTCGTCCGGTGGATTTTCACAGTCTCCGCAACCCTAGAACTTTGTCGTGGTGTTAGGGTGTACATTGTTTGGAAGATCGTGGGTGCGCCCACCCTGTGTCCTGTTTCTTGCAATTTCTTTTAACGGCACAACGGCAAATCCCGTTTCTCACATCACAACCATCTGAAGATGCACTGAATGATATGCCCTTCCGGTTACCTTGGCGCACCTGCTGCTGTAAGTACAACAGAAACCACAGATCAGGTTGAAGTTGGCAAGCAAGACGATTGCATCCTTTCTTACTAACGACTGCACCGGTGCAATGTCTTCAGGAAACAAGAGTTTCGCGGTGTTGTATGTCCAACTGACAGTTGACCTCAGTCTGAACCCAACGGGATCGGGATTGCTGTTTCTTAGCAAGGTAAAGGGAAATGAGCACGTTAAGGTACTCATCATTTTCTATTCACTTCTATGGAAACAATGCTCATAGTTATTATTATCTGAAGTTATAGAAATTTACTTTCAAAAGGGATTTCGGTGTAGTAGTTGTAAATCGGGGAAGGACACAATTTGTTCTACAAGTCTGATTTTCTGTGAAACGATTATGAAGGAACGATAGAGGTTAAATGTAACAGATTCTGGCCAGTTAATTAGGTAAGTCATCAGTTGCGTGTCCAAAACACGCTAGGATAGAGTGGACAACTAATTGCGTAACTGAGTACTACGGTCCAAAAAACATGCAACGATACAATGTTACGTTTAATCTGTGATTATTTTTTCTGTTATGGTTGCACAGCATTTAAGTACTAGAGAAAATTGTAGATATATTACTATTACTGATGTTGATTATGACATTTCCGAATGTAGACAAAACATCTGGCGATAAGTCGATATGAGTGATTGTGCGAATCTTTAATTTAGCAAAATTGCTTTAATGATTAGGTTAAATTTTCGATTTGGATTCTTGAATATTATCATTAAGTTTGAATTTCAAATCGAAAAACCATAATAGAGTGAATGCTGGCACCAGTAAGAGGTTTCCTTCTGGATGTCTCCGGAAACCAAGCGACTTTTGTACACATGTCAAGCGACTATTTTGTGCTGCTGTGTTAACGGAGTACTTTAGAAGTGACGAATTGAAATGAACGAAAGTGGCTTGAGAACTGACGATGTAGTTGGTGATGGTTCCACTAGGTTAAAACTGAATCTTTTTCGACAGATTGATAAAACATGTAAATTGGTCCAGGCTTAAGTAATCTGTTCAAATACGTTTGTGAATGAATTGCGGTGACCTGTTTTTTATCAGCCGTCTGCTATGCTGACAGAAGTGAATGCTCAAAACAAGGAAAGCTGATTACTTTTGCCCAAATACAAACATTCAATGACCAAGCTTTTGCCAGAGGTGAAATACTGAAACGAACCACGCGTAATTTAAGCTACCCGCTCTACTGTAACGGAGCTAAGATCCACCGCAAGATTGTTGATGTAGAGATTTGATGAGATCTCTGAAGTAAATATTTGATTTTGAAAAGCAGTTGTGCACAATGTCAGCTGTCTCGGACTAAAGACCATAGGTTGAGCACGTTTGTTAAGTGTAATCCCTTGGTTGATATCAGACGTTGTTCAATACTTGTAATTGCACTGGTTTTACAGTCGAAGTATTCAACTTCAAACAGGGTACTACACATTAGCTGAAAGTGAATGCCACCATCAACGCTTGTAGCAATTTGTCGCAAGTTCGGTATCATTTAGCCGAGTTTGAATATGCCAGAATGTAAAAATTGCTCCTTAATGGCGGCACAGAACGTTACTGTCTTTCCACTTTAACATGACTAGCGCAAACTAACTAAAAGTTTCACATAGGAAGCAATGCGTATCATTTTAAAACTTACAAATTTTTCAATTCCTTGTTGACACCTTCACGGAGTGAGAAATAACCCTTATATCAAGCCCAAATTTGCTCACTTCAGTCATAATATATCATAGATAATCACTGAGTGTCTGGTTTTCTTTAAGAGTGGAAAACCGGGAGCGGTATCGGGCGAGCAAGCATGTCGTACATATTTGGGTAACAAATGCACTCCACACAACGGAACTGACTATTATTTTTGCAAATGTGCTGAGAACTGGGTGCACGATCCGACTTTCCCGTTTCCCAACTGTTATAAAAGGAGAACCATTTGTGACCGTGTAAGTTCACCAAAAGTTTGAAGGTTTGCTTCACCATGAATGTCTGTGACCAACTTCTCAGTCTTGTTATGTTAAGCAGACGATAGTGCAAAACAACTGCTTGGTATTTAAGCCTAAGTAAATTTAAGTCATATCCAATCAAACATGCCAGTCAACTCGGAACCGGTGAAATTTAGTTGGAGCACGTGTCTATATGCTGCTTGACCCATTGTCAAGATCATACAAGCTGATGACAGTTTTAATCTTGGATTAGTGAATGTAGATGAAGTAAATAAATACTGGACATGTCCTTACAAATCTTTTGAGAATGCAAGCTCAAAGAATTTAGTAAAATTTGTATCAGATTTTTCTTTCGCTCAATACGTCTGTTAGTAAATTTATTACAAAACACTTAGCATACAATACATTCCACCGAACCTAGTAGAGGTATGCACTGTAGAATTGGCTTAGTCCGAAGTACTTGTACTTCTTTTGTAATCTATATTATTATGAGGTATAAGATACGTTGAATACTATTGCATCTTGCCTTGACCGGAATTCTGACAAGTACTATTCTGTTGACACCAGTCAGTTTTGTATATAGCGGACATTTTCTATTCTTAAATTTGTATGAACTTGTTTAATTGTTGTGTTTTTCTCATCTCAGGTGATTTGTCGAAATCGAGGGACTTGCGTTGGGTCAGCCGATCAGCGAGCATTTCTATGCATCTGTGAATACGGTTGGTATGGTCGTCTGTGCGAATTGCCAGATGTGAGACATTGGTAGGTCGTCTGTTGTATGTAGATTGGATTCTTGATTACGGCAATTTCCAACTATGCAACGTCCCACAAAATATATATCAACCTTCCAGAATCATTTATACGATTGAAGTGGGAACATCTTGATCATATGCATCCTAAATGAATAATCTTTTATTCCAGCTAGTCAAGTTGGTGGGAATTACAGAGGAAATTACAGGAGTTGGAGCAAAAAACGCACATATATTCGCCTACTGTAATCAGCTTTAAAAGACATCATTACGAGAATATACCACACCGCGCGGAGAAATGCGTACTGTCAAAGATTATTTCATGGCGCTTCATTAACTGCAACGTTCTGAACGGTTGGTACATTTTTCCCTTAAAATGGGAACTCCATTGGACTAACTGTAGAATACATTGATAAAACTGTTAACTGCAGCGAATCTTAATTCACGAGTAAAACACTTGACACATATTCTCTTAAGCTCATGATAAATTTCCATAACAGTTAGGCCTTTGAGTCCCTAGTTTATCCGTCCGATTTATACGATGATCAGTGAAATAAATGTCTTCAACAAATCATTAGGTGACATCATGACGCAAGGGGACCAAAACGTTCTTCAAAAATGTTGACCTCACTTTTTTGGGGTAAGTTTTAGCAGTCTCCTACATCTGTCTACTTTGTTAAGACTTATGTGAAAACACGCTTTCAAAATAACAAGGAAAATTACGAGTATGGATTTTTCAATTATTAGTTAACTATATTGTAAATTTTTCTTGTTTGTTGTGGTAATACGCATAGCTGCTCAGAACAATTTCACTCCACCTGTACCAGCCTCAAGAGTATCGTAAAATGTATCGGAGTTCATAATTGATGTATGCTATTATTCAATAATTAACATGTGTTTTCACAGTATGTTGTGTACAAAGTCAAATAATCAACCATCAAAAATCTCCCATATTCTTAAACTACCTTAAACTCTATTTTAAGGAATCGAAAAATGAACTCTCAGTTACCCCTGGTCCGTTGATTGAATCATACTCTTCAAAACATACTTCTGATCATACCTGGTGTTACAGTGGCTCTACGCTAGTTCATTGCAAGCGTAATACACGTGTAATCGCAAGCGCTAACGGCGTAGTGTAAATTTGTCTCAATGATATGACAATGACAAATTTTTGATTAACATCGTCTAATTGAACATAAAGATGTAACTTATTTTCACTGTTAACAGAACATGATGAACATATATCGGTAATATATTAAATAATTGTCTCCATAACAAATAAAACCTATTGATATCAATAGCAAGAACCACTTTCTGACAAGGACATACTGTGCTAAAACCTTCGGCAAACACAAGAGCATTATAGGAAATTAAGTTTGGCAATAACAGATTACGAATTTTAGGCTACTTTTTATAAGTAACCATTTGACTTGAATCAAGACAAATTTTTTTCTCTATTCTCTATCCCGAAGCAAAATTGGTAAAGAACTTTGCTTGAACACGCATCTTGTCTCATTTGGTTGTATCTCTTAATGACAATCTTAAAAAATCACATTTCCGAATCAATCTAGTAGAAAATATTAATTTTCTTGCGAGTTTCTAAATGAGTCGTGACAGTCAGCAGATTACCTGAACAATCTAGAGTGTTGGCGGTCGCTAGTTTTTGGTTTTCATATGCTGTGCTTGAAAAGTTTCATAATAACTATGACTGAAAATGACACCATACCACACAGAATAAGGCAATCATTTAAGATAATATTGACTTAAATGCATGACAAGGCTGTGGTCCAAGGGATAATTTATCGGGTGCTGGAGCCATCTTCTGACCGTATTATCAAGCATGGGATGAAGCTGAATTGATCTTAACTAAAACAGAATGCAGAATTGATCTGTCCTTCATTAAGATTTTGTGACTGATACTCCAAAGTCTTAAATTAAACAGACAAAATTACTGAAGTGCAAGCAAACAAGCATTTTACCTAAAGGAGAGGCTTTGATTACAACCTACGGTCAATATGTGAATAGGTTTCCTACTAGCAATTAATTGTCCGGTAGATACAAGTTAAACGCCACTCACATGTGAGTATAACTTTTGCATTAAGCTAGACTCATCATCCAAAGCTTTTCTGAAAAATGCACTGGAATCGGGTTTCGGTTTCAGTAGGGGTCATCAATCATATGATTCAAACCTGACGCAGAAACGTGGAGTTATGTGTTTATCGGTCGAAGTTAAGGAGACGGTAATGTTGTCCTTCTTTGGTCGACCATATAAATTAAGCATAACTTACCGCCGAATATAGTGGCTTATAGATATGACACTGTGGTTCTCTCTAATGCGGTAAACAGCCTAATGGTCAACACTTTGGCCCAGGCAACGTGTGCTGCAGTTACAAACCAGATCATGGCAAGGATATACTCTGCTTATGAATCCCGATTAGTGAGAACTTCTAGCTTAATGTGTTGCATGGAAAGCAGGTAGCGACTAGAACACATTTAATGATGACGCTTGAATTGTGTCGAATACTTTTCAGTTACTCATCAGTTATTTCACAAAGGACAAATGAGGTCTTGCACTCAGACGTTTCTTAGTGGTGGGCAGCGAATGGTTACGAATTTATCATTTGTGTGAGTTTGCGTAAATCCCTGTTCCTAAAAGCATCATATATCTCTACGATAGTTTGTCCCGGAACAGTAAAATATATTCGCGTGCTTTCACTGTTCTTAACTACAGATCTTAGACTAACTGATCTAGTTTGTACAATAGGATGCTGGTGGCTTCTTTTCTGCCTTGAATTTACTGATATGTACAGAGTTGTTTGAGTCAACGTTTTGAAGTTATTCATATCGGTCGTGTGTACTTTCTGGTAAGGTTGTGTGGATATTTTGTTTAGCCACTAAACCAGGCTGTTTGCTATGTGCACATCAATTCCGTTGACCCTCTAGTCGTTTCGACAAAATGCATGTAGATGCATTATTGGAACGGCGTCAAAATGATCACTTTGATTAACGGTCAATTGCTCTGTCAAATGCACTGATGGTTTTTCATGCGATGGCTTCGGCTGGCATATAACATTTGAGAGTTGAAGCGAGGCACAGAGCTTTCTTGTAACCTAAAAGCGATTTATCTGTGTCACACCAGCGTTGCACAGTCTTGTTCATACATCTTTTCCGTGTAACTGTTTCGATTAAACAGTGTTGGATATAAATATTGATTCTTACGCAGTTCTAACTAGGGAGTATTTGTCTATACATCAGTGTGAGGTGGTATATTTTTTCAGATGACGCTCCTCACTGTGTGTTCAATGTCTGTTCTTGTGTCTATTCCGATGCACATGCATTAAGTAAATACTTCGGAAGTAACAGAATGTTTTGATAGACGTGTCAGTCAAACTTGCCTAGAAACTTGTTAATCTTGTTCCCTATGCATCGGGTGACCATACTAGCTTGTGATTGCCAGCTAGTTGCTTTTGCAAGATGTTTTCTGAACTGGAAGGTGCTGCTATCTTACTGTTTTTCCGTCAGAATAAGGTTTGTACGATAATACTGTTTACCTGACAGATCAGAAAGAAATTGTGCATTTGAAGTTAAGCAAACTGTGAGTAGTGACCCAAGGTCAGAGTTACTTGTGTTTCTGCTTTTGAACAACTCTAAGTGTGTACAGTGGTTTTCGCAATTCTATCCTACTCTGCGGCAACTAATTCTGACAAATTTTAACTTACCTAGCGTAGTTTCCTATTTGCTTGCGCTTGTGCTTATGCCAAACTAGCGTACCTGTCCACAAAAGTGACTAGTATGTCGAACCGATCCGTTTGATTCAGGATGCCTTGGGGAGCTTGGACGTTGTGTTCAGCCCCATTATGTGGTGGTCGCGGATGGCACAGTCGTAGTCGTGAGTGTCGTGTACCGGTGAGCAACGCAACTGGATTAGGCCAATGCGAGGGAAATTCACTGGAACTTCGACCATGTCGAAGCGGGTAAGTCTATCTAAAGAGCCAGAGTATTGAATGAGTAGACAATTTTAGTTACAGGTAAACCACTGGAACGTACTAAGTCCAAAATCTAAGTCCAAAACAGCGGCATTGTCACCTTCAAATCTCTTGATGCCCCACATTTCACCTTTAGGTATAGCTTTCTATAAGAAGATGCAGTTGTATCACATTTTAGTTTATATTAAACTATTTCTTTCCTAGCTACAAATTAACCCACAATTGCAAGCCCCGTTCCACTCATCTTCAGTTGCAATGTATTTCCTGTCCATTCCATGAATAAAATCAAGTGTTTACTACATCCGAAGCAAGTCAAACCTAATGAACATTAGCTCAGTATTTGTTATTTTAAGAAAATGGAATATTACCCATATAAGCACAAAGCCTTGTAGTTCATGCAAAAGTTTGAATCGACCCATTTTGGTAATAACACTACAACGGAATATGGACTTAGTCACTAGCTGGCGTTTTGATGTAAGTGGCTATCTATATCGGAATTTACAAATCAAATATTGTGCTTTCCAAATAAATTTTTGACCCGGAGTGCACAATTCTCCACCGTTACTGATTCAGTCACTTTCGTATCACCAGAATGATGGCTTACTGGCTTCCATCTATGAAAACGTTCTGCACCGCACATATCTCGGTGTGAGCAAGATAAATTTCATTTATACAGTTCGCATCCTCAGTCAATGAATAATAATGTATATCTTAGTGGCCCAGTGTAATATGTCATCACATGAAAAAAACATTCGTCATGCAACCTTTGCTATACAGATCAATTCCGGAATAGGAAATGCAAGCACGACGTTTAGAATGGTACCTGCGCAAGGTGGAACACTCAAAAGTATTCGATCATCCAACGGATTTGCGACATTTAATAGAAGACTCAGCCAGTACTCAAATATGTACTAACCACATTGACCACCAAAACCAAGATTCAACTGCGTTGATAGCAAAAAGGTTATAGATAAAAAATAGACAGTTAGTTTTTAACCGGGTTTACTCACCGTAGAAGTACTTATAAAAGAAGAGTTAACAGAACTTAAAACGAAGCTTCCCTAGTAAATAATTTATTTATAGTTCATATAAAGTGAGTTTTGACAAAGGACGACCATCAGCTGCGTGCTTATGAGTTAAGTGAGAAAAAGTGAATAAACATATATTCCACTGTTGTTCACTATGAAATGGTAAACTGCCCGAGTTTGAGCTACTGTGTAATGGTCCGTGTTTCTATTCGCATTACGTCACAAACTTTAGGTCATAGACTTTTGTTTGTAAATCGACAGTGTTCTGCTCTAAGTCATGAGTATATTGATTCGCGCACATTTCTGGGGGACGCTTTAAGAAAGTGCAATGGAAAAAGAATCTTTTGGGATATGGGTACGAATGACAACTTTAACGAATCAGTTCCAGACACCGCATGTGAATGAGTCAGTTTTATGTTGGCTATTTGTATGTGGAACTATGAGCTGCCACCATGTTGAAGTCCACACTTTGAAAGTGGATGCACCACAGTGCAATGGTTCATTGGAACAAACACACCTTTAAACAAGACGTGATGAAATTTTCTTAATCACTGATTCAAGATTTGCACAAGATCAATTTTTGAAAATAAGTTAAACTAATAAAACCAGTTCATTGCCCCTTCTGTGCAATCGATTTATTGATTAATCAATCTGAACAGACCCTTCCCTTTGCAATATGTGATAATCTAATTTTGATTAATACAGATTTGTAGACATTCGATGATAAATCGGAACGGATCGAGAGTTGACATCTGGTCTGCGAGCTCGTGAAGATTAAGTGTTAACTTCTGCGTTGTTGACATTATACCGAACATAACGGACTTAACACATCTACATTGTCAGCTCCATTCGCCTGTCATTGGTGCGAAATATATGTACCTCAAAACATCCGACCTTACACCAGCGATCAATAATAGCCCTCAGTGAGTCAAATAAAATCTGTGAGTTGAGGTTGGCTGAAAAGACAAGTGTCGTCGTACGAACGTGACACATACGATCGAAATAGTAAGCAAACGACATTTATGTAAACATTTGGCCCAAAAAATCTACCAGAAGCTGTCGCTTGTTCTAAACTGTGAGTAACATTCAAATAAAAACACTAAACACGTTCAACTACACAGCAGTTATCAAACTAAAAAGTTGAATGTGGTCTCTGAGTGTGGTCGGTCGATAAAACTAAGTGAAAAATACTATGGATCACATTGTTTCAGTTAATAAAATAGATGGCTAATACAAATTAGTCTGTCCTATATGCTCATGGAAATAGTTGTGTAGAAATTTCATTCAACCGGAAGTATACCGCATTCAATTGTATGCAGTTCTCGATAATACCTTTCATCACCATCATCGTCATAACACTCATAAGCCTAGCCAGATGGTACTGTATTTCAAGCCACCGTACACTCCAACATTAACGTAAAATATCCTAGAAAAAAAATTACTAAGATGTTTAAAAATTGATAAAATAAGACTATGCGGAAGGACTAAAAATAATACGGATGCACATATGCCACTCACTGCGGTACACCGCGTTTTCTCTCAGAAATGTTCCTCTTTGAATAATGTTAGCAAACGTTGTGGTAAGCAGCTGCTATATTCACAAAACCACGTGTTCAAGGTCATAACCTTCCGTGTATATGTGGGTTCACTGTAGTTTTGTGTTACCATATAGTGAACGAATTCTAAAAACAAGAGATATTCAGAAGCCCTGTGATTTGATTTAAACATTGCGAAGAATTTCACCTAAAATTTGTTTGTTCTTATTAGCCATAACATATTTCGCATGGTCCTATTTCTGGGTTCCAGAACATTTTACTGTCTAACTGGATACTTTACTCAATGTATCGTTTCTTTTCTGCACGTTGAAAGATTATATATGGGTTCTCCGCTTATTCTGTTAGTCAAAGTTTCAGCTTTTAATTTAGTAAATCAAAAGTGAATTAGATCATACGTGGTTGGGCAGTGGTGAAGCAGGATGAACTGATCGCTGGTTGAGGAAAACTATGAACACGAACTAAATTCTTTTAAGTCTTTAGTTTTCAATCAATTCGTTTGTTCAACGATGGGTCAGTTACAAAAGTTCGTTCAAACTTGTCAGTTACGTTTCTATAGTCTATAGTCTGGTGAGCACCAAGAACAATTCCACTTCGCCACGGCTAACTGGTGTTTCCAATATACCCTAATTAGAAAAAAGAACTAGAAGCGTTCGAAATCTTATGTGGGCGTGATTATGTCGTACACAACCTAATAAAAGGACCTATATAAGTCTTATATTGAAAGGAATGTCTGAAGAAAATGTAAAACACCGTTGTGACCATTTCTTGATATGTGCAGTTCAACATAGCATGCCACTCCAGAACGTTCGGTTGAGATTCTGGAGCCGATCCTTCCCGAAGCATTCTGTTCCGGTATTCGTGACACTCTCGCGTTTGTCAAAACTGTAAGGGATACGAACTTCACTAAAAACATGCGTGGATTAATTTGATGCAGCAACGCTGTTTACAACCGTTCAACCTAGTGAAACCATCAATTATATCCACGAGCACATTAAGAGAGCAGACATTAGCATCAGCATTCCAGCGGTAGCTCTAAAATTGTTTGTACTGATTTACAAAAATGTGGTTACTTAACGTAATTTTGCGGTTCCCATTAAGCCTTTTGCTTGTCAATATTTCTATGGAGAAATTCGAAACCGAGCAGCTCGACATCGCACTGAGAGAAATGAGCTTTTATCGTCAGTTTGTACACGTCGGTTTAGCTATCACTGACAGTTCTTCACAGATGTACGAAGACGATGACGTGCTCAACCAAGCATGCCGCTTTATTCGCTTTACGTCAGAGGCTGAATCGAAAATCTCTACTCACTTCCTCAACATAGAGATAACCAGATAGCTTGACGATTAGTTGAAGCTGTTTGTATATCATGCGTCGACGAACGGTGGACAATACACGAAATTTAAAGGTTTTCACAGCCTGAACGAAGGAACGATTTATTTGTTGCTTCAGCTAAAAAGCAAGAAATACCTATTGGAAAGATATAAGTGACCACGAATTAAATTTGTCATCCAACATACTTGACAAAAATGACAATCCAAGGAGACATCTCTAGGAATTTAAGAGCTGGCACAATAATGTGCCAAATGAGGTCCGTGAGAAAGAGGGTCGTCAGTCTAATCAATTGGTTATATGAGGGTGATTCGGTCAAAGAGCTGTTCAGTGAAATTTGAGTGAACTGTATTCAATGGACTTGAAGAAGATTAGCAATGAGTTGAACTGTGTATCGTGAGTTTGTGTACAATCTTCCGCTTAGTCTCAGTTAGTCAACTATACTGGAAACCGGCAAACGCACCACTCTCATGTTCACCTCTGAAACATAAGATGTACTGGTATCGATGTCATTCATCTTGATGCAGCTGGAACCGCAGTAGACGAATTTCCGGAAAATACAGTAGTGATCTTCCGTATGTCTCCAAGCGTTTAAAAACACAATGTTGTTTGGTGTACACGCCAATCTTCAGTTAGCAATGCAACAATGTCACATAGAATGGACGTGCAATTTCATCTGTACTACCTCTGATGGAAGTTCTACTTGAAAAGAGTTTAGTTGCTACATTTAATCTTTCACATACTATTAGGGGTTACAAAAATTTACGAAGCAGTCCAGTCCAGCCGGGTCAAACAAGCTCTTCACAGTCATTACCTAGAAGGATATGCGTTTGATATGCACTCATCTTAATCATCATTGGCAGAAAAATATCAGTGGTTCACACTGATGCTTAACTGCCACCTTACCACGGAAGAAGAAGCTTATACGGGAAGAGATAAGAAAACAGAACAGGAGGGAAAGGGGACCTAATTACTAAAAATAGCTACGTTTATATTTAAACGTACAGCATCAAGGCGCCTACGCCTTGTAAACAAACAACCGAAATGTAAGTAAAAGTAAGCCATTATGCATTATTAAAACAAAAATGACTATCGCGTTGGTTTCACCTAAAACGTCCAAGCAATTGAGAGTATACAGATGTACTGTATACATTAACATTTAGGGTGAGAACCACCCTAAGAGCCACCCTATGCGTAATTTGTAATATACTCCTTGTTATGATGAAACCGGGTTTCCACCCTCAGCATTTACACAGATTAAGCAGTCAATATCATCAATTTTCCTAATGTCTGCTAACCATTTGGAGAAGAAACATTACCACTTTTAGGTGGATGATGATTAGTGAACAAAAAGGTTATTTAGATGTGAAAAAACATTGAAAATAATACTTTTAAGTACAAAATGATTTCCATAGCACACTGATTTCTGAAGCTGATATACGTTTTATTATCTCACACCTGTACAGATGTCCTGATCCAGTACGGAGCTACGTGCCCATGATCAAATTGATCATTTTCTTCGGCTGCTGTTTGCTACTTTTGCAGGCCTCAGTTGGAATGATATACGTGCTGCTACAGATGGAATATCTCTGATATCGGCCGACACTTTTCTCTCTATCTCGAACCGTTCTAAAACATTGCTAGTAAATTCAAGTTTGTTTCTGTCTGATCGTCCCAATTTGTCTAAAGTGAACAGTAAAACTCTTATTTTTGTGAATTACGATTATGGATTACAGAAAATAAACATTTGAAAAGCTCTGATTAATTGATATTCTGTCCGCACAAAATTCAGCTACAAATTATATTTGACCAATAATTTATCCGCAGTTTTGAAAACACTGAACGAAAAGCTCTATTGCAGACACCAAAAGTGAATTGAATTTATCAATAATCGCCGCGATGAAAACTGACCCATCACAAAATGATTAAATATCTGGAATTGTGAAATCGACATTTAAAATGTTAATTTTGTGTCTATAGCGTCTTTTTTTCTTTAGTGTGATTAACAAATGGCTTGGTCTCTTCGACAACTGTTAGATTTGTGAAAGATTGGGCAAATCCGGTGCCTGTACAAGATTTTACCTAACCAACTGATGTGACATTAGACCACGGAATCTCATATCCAACGTCCTTCTGGTGCAGAGTCGAACTGTTTAGTGGGTTTGAGAATGAGTGCACGACTGTTTGCTCTCTAACGGCCCGTCTTAGAGTTCAGCAACTGTTTCTACAGCTGAGTTCCCACACATGCTTGCTTCTACCGTGAGACTTCCAAGTTTATCGTAGAAACCGTTGCCTGTCAATATACTAATTTCAAATTCCTAGTGTTTCAACAGAGTTCAATTAGGGAGGACCTGCGACTACAAGCAGGTACGTGAATTTTCAATTAGTGGTGTGTGCAACCTGATAATTTACCGGAAACAAATCGATAATTGGCAAACTTTATGAAACAGTTTGAAAATGCTTGACTTGGAAAGGATAAATGTATTTTATTTTTTCTTGTTGACCACATCAAAGAAACAACCTAGGTTGTAAAACCTAAGAGAAAACTACGGTGGATAACGGTAACAACTAGAGAACCGAAAATGTTGAGAACACACTGGTAGGACTGACAGTCATTAAATTAGCATAAAGCGGTGCATGGTACTAGAGAGTAAACTGGTTATTGTTCCTCTCTGCATACCGGTTTTCGGTGTAGCTCTGGATACAACCTCAGGAAGATGGCCCAAAAATGAGCAAGCTGTTAGGACAACTCATTGACAAGAGACTTCGTTAATTTTGTCATTCAAAACGCAGTTCATCTATGTCGAATGTGTTCGCTCATACCGTATGCTGACTAGGTAACACAGAAAGAGGGCAGTGTACATTACACGGATGGTCTGATTAGATTTGTTGATTTTAACTAACTAATGCTCATTGAACACCCAACTAGAAATGATGTTCATTTCAGATGTGAATATTGTTTGTCAGACCGCGCGATTTTAATCACGTTTGCTTTTTGTATGCTTGTAAATAACAAACAACATTTGGTTAATGGACAACTAATGTGTTACAATGGCTAACATTGGGAACCTAGCTCGAATCGACGATTGTAACTTGCCATTGTTGAAACGAAGCGAGGCAGATTCTTCAACAGATACACCCCGAAGCCCATAAACACTGTCCAACTACATTCGAGATATAGTTTTAGCATCGTATATGAGTCCCTCCGTCTGAAAATTCAACCTTTTTTCAAATGAAACATATCGGAGCTGAACGTTAGTTAATTTTTCAGCGAGTTTAGTTTGAAGTAAAGCTGTCCTGAAAAACACAGTAAAATGTGCCTAGTCGATAATGTAGAACACTTACCGAACGACCTTAAGCTTTCAGTTTATTTCACATTTCTCGTCTATTCACTGTTGACCCAAAATGTCTCCTCATCCCAGATGACCTCTTGAAATGTTGAATGCATCGTCTGCATGCGCACTGTTCACATCTTAAGTGCATCATTATCCGAAAGTACCGTATAGGGTGGTACTTATGTTAAAACAGTTCAAAATTCTCTCACAGGTCAACCTACTTTAAACACACACCCAGACTGTAGCTGTATCATTTCTGAATAGTTATACAGCTGCATACTTATCCAGCCTACGATCACTGACTGACATTTTGGACAGCGTAATACTTCGGGTGTGTGAAACGGTATACGTAAGGTTTGTACAATGTAACGCCTTGTGGCATGTATTTTAATGATGAGCTTTCTGTAAATTTAACAAAAATCTTTAGCGACATGTTGCTTACCGGTTTTGATGCTTAAACTTATAACAGGTCCACTTGAGTTACAAAACAGCCTAAATTAAACAACTGAAATGTTAGTTTTGTAGGTGACTTACCTCATATAAATAGAAAATGTTGGAGGGAAAGGAAAGGTCAGTGCATTCACTGTTAGAAACGTAGTGGTTAAAAAGTGATTTGTTTAACTAAGAGACACATTTGTACTGTGCTGCAACTACGAAGGCTTTATCGGTTTGCGCATGTATCTCATTAATAAGTGCTGGCCCATCTGCTATTCATACTATGTGACATGCGTGTGACATGGCACGTAGGTGTTCAGAACAATGTTCTTATTTTAGCGAGTATATTTCAACAAATCAATAAACTGTATGAAAGGTAAATGTAACCATGGCCTGCCAAACTTGTGTCGAATTAGTAACTACCACAGTTTGCCTGTAAACACAGCATTAAATTACTGATGAGTAGTAGGGGATTTTGATTTTCATAGAGATTGAACATCACCCACAATTGATCGCAGCTGTCGCATTCCCGTAGACTTTCCAGTCGGCCCCTTTCGAACAGCAGAAGCACTAGACTCGAGTTTCGCTCGCATTAGAGCTCGTCAGTAGTGCATATCATCGCCACTGCCGGGACTTGAACCACGGACACGCTGTTCATGAGGCAACCGTGTTTACCACTGCGCCCCTAACCTCACATTAGGCACGACTGAATTAGCGTATGTGAACACTCAACTACTTTCGCTTGTGAGTAATGATCAGGTTGCCCGATCGTCTCGAAGTGGAGACACAGTTACTGTCTGTTAACTCTAACCGATGACCCCTCGTTTAGGACTTCTATCTCCAAGTTCAAATCACGGAAATCAATGGCTTGTTGAACGGTATTTGATTACTGATGAGTAGTGGGGGATTTTTAAATCATGATACGTGATGTCAGCTACCTTTCTAAAAGCAACCTGGGGACTGCCATCATTTTGGGAACTTCCTGTAAAGGTCGTGTTTCTGTCAAACTTGCGGCGGATTAAACTGGGATGCTTAACTTGTCAAAGTCGCATTCGCTTGCAACTAGCCGTTAACCTGTTGCTGGCAGTTAGTTAAAACTTGGAAAGTTGTAGCCGACAGAGTCAAGCCTAATGAAGCCTAATCCAACCTTCAGTAAGTGCTCTCGTTTTTCTTTCAGCTACGAGCAATTTGTGATCCTGCATGTATAATCTTATTCAAGGCAATAAACGTACCTCTTATAAGCAGTACACGTTATTCAACCATCTTACCACACGAACTGCATCAAACCATTGGCAACAGATTTCTCCGATTGTTTGCTTATTTGTATCGAAAAAATTCCAGGAGGGCATCACGACCTACACTGGCTTAAAAACACAGCGAACGAATTAATGGTTTCAGAAATTAAGAAGGCAATGTGTTTTTCAAATTGAAACCAATAATTTTTGTAAAAGGCAAAAAATCATTTAATAACAAAAGTAGGTGTAAGCCGAAAGATACTGACATATTGTGTAATCTTATCAATCACGAGCGTAAAACAATGAATTTCACATGATATGCGGATACCAGTAACAGAGAAGTCTAACCTTCACACCTTACAAAAACAAGCGGTTATTATCGGTTGCAGGTCAAACAAACTGCATGAGTCAACAGCGTACGCACACATAGGGCCAGATGAATTTTCATAAGCACCACTTCAGAAACGGCGGACACTTGCGGGTTTCGGTTACGCAATAACACGCTAAGGGCGTTGGTCACGTTGACACCGTGACCTGGTTCCATCACTTGTTTAGAGACGAGTGAGGTCGACTCTACTGTCTCTACTGGCTCTACTGTCTTTATCTGCTGCGTCTTCGCTCGCATCATTTATTCCTATCATGCACACTGATTTGTTCTGTCGATGTGGACGTCACCGTAGCTGCAAGTGGAGTGACAGGTTATATGAAACAAAAAAACATTTCGATAAGACGCGAGTTTGAGAAAGCCGAACGACATTTCAAGTTGAAAGTAGCAGACATGTCCAGCTGCATGTTATCAACTAGTCAAAACAGACTTCAATTTACTGATCAATTACGTTGTGATATTGTAGCGAAAAGGCTTCCAATAAAGCACAATCTTTATTGTCCAACACGCTAGTTCACATGCTACGCGCGCGCTCGCGTTTATGAGTTAGCATTTCAGTTCACAACACTTCCAGGTTTCCATTCACGCGTCGTGTGTACTTCTACCCGGTTTAGGTGTGTGATCGGCGCCGTCTATCGGGGGATTTTCCGCCTACCATTCTTCGTTCATTGGTCCGATTCCGTTGAGTGATGGCTCGTCCGGTCACTCGTGTTGTTCTCCATCTATCCACAATGGGCTTTGACCGTATTACAGGGTGGTCTCGAGATATTCCCCTGAATGTTGGAATAACCGAGTCTCCGATTTCGTCGTCCATTCTATTTTGCCTGCCATGTCTCGCCCGTTGGTCCGATCCGATCGAGCCATGACTCATCCGACTGCCCCTGTTGTCCGCCATTCGATCGTTGAGGGCTTGTGGACGTGCCAGCCTTCCGCGTTGAGGTGCTCCACCGAGTGTTTGAATACCCGCACCTCCGGCCTGGCAATCCATCACAATATGGTTATGGTTTTGAATCAGCAACCCCGTTTCCGTAAAATCGTACGCATGTCACTCCTAATCTGTTTTCCACTGATGTGAGAACAGTCAAAGTTTTAGACGTATCCGTTTGGGACATAGACCTTCCTTAATACTACTTCCTCTTCTTATCATCAGTGCACATCTGTCAGGCTCCGTGAAATAATGTATGCAACCAGCAAGTGCTGACCACTTCAGTCTCATTGGGTGTTACATTTGGCTACCCTGTCGTCTTTTGAATGAGATGAATAAATAGGGTGGACTAAAAATATATCTTTTAACGTTCGGTTTAGTGGATTACCAGTTGACACATCATCCATTTTTCTGCATGTTAGTCAAATGAATGTAAAAACAGATGTTCTCCACACAGACTGCACGGGTTCGTTGGGATAATCAAGTGAGGTGCACACATATACGTACCGTCAGGAAGTAAAGTTACATAAGTAGACAATTGTTCATATAAATTGAACGCCGGTGAATAAAGAACTGATGTCGATGGAATATACTTATTGAGAACTCACCCATGTCCTGTAAGGGTTCTGCCAGTTGAAAGAAATCCCCTATACAACAGATTACGTTGTTGTCCCGGCTAGCACGCTTACCATGTTATTACGTAACAGAAACCCGTGATCGCTCGTCTTTTCTGGAGTAGTGCCTATCAAAGTTCGTTGTCCTACTTTGCATGGGCACACACTGTTGACTCAGGCAGTTTGTCTGATCTGTAACTGATAATAACCGCTCGTCTTTTGTCAAGTGTGAAGGTTAGATTATTTTGTTCTTGCTCTCCGCATGTGATGTAAAATTTAACAGCTGCGTTCGCGGATGTTGAGATCGAACGAAAGGTCTTACTTCGTTACCGGTGACTTGGATCATAGTGATAAGCTTTTTCAAAAAACGTTGTATGTGGAGGCATCTGTCACAAACTCCCAATAATGATTAGTTATTTTCGAATTTCTGTCATAACTACCGCATACTGTTTTATAGAATGCAGTAGCCTATAAGATGTCTTTGTGATGTGCAGTGGGATTCGAACTATTAATCATTGCAATGTTGTTTGCATGCTAATTCAAACTAACTAAAACGTTTCAAGTTGAACATCACCCACAATTGATCGCAGCTGTCGCATTCCCATAGACTTTCCAGTCGGCCCCCTTCGAAGAAAAGCACTACACACGAGTTTCGCTCGCATTAGAGCTCGTCAGTAGTGCATACCCTCGCCACTGCCGGGACTTGAACCACGGACACGTTGTTCATGAGGCAACCGTGTTTACCACTGCGCCATTGACTTCACGTTGGGCACGGTCGAATTATCATATGTGAACGCTCAATCACTCTCGCTTGTGAGTAATGATCAGGTTGCCCGATCGTCTCGAAATGGAGACACGGTTACTGTTTGTTAACTGCAATTATGGGTGATGTTCAACTTGAAATTAACCAAATCCCCGAGTACTCATCCGTAACTAAAACATACCGACAAATAGAAATATGATATGGCAAACCAGTTATTCTCTTTAGTACATACAGGTGCATAATAAATTGCAACTCAAGGAAGAATAGTGAACTGGTCCGAAAATTAGTTGTTACCCATAATTCACACTACTAGAACGGCGACAGTTTGCGCTTGCTAGAAATGGTCGTTCTATAACAGTATTAATGCAAACAAAACGGACAACAGTGAGAACCGCTTGTTATATGTTCACATTACTTTATTAATGATGAGTACTTCGAAAAGAAAACGTACATCACACTACTGTTATCACACAGTTAATTTCAGTATTAAAATGGTGCATAAGAACTTTGTTGTCGGCTCTGTGATGACAGTTTTCCTGATTCTGCCTTGGATTTGCATTTAGAGAGACGTAATTTTCATCGACAGCTGATACGTTGCTAATAAGCTGTTTATCAATGTTTCAAATATGTTTTACTAAAAAAAATCATAAAACAAACATTGAAGTTCTTATATTTATTTAGAACGTTAACCGCAGCACGATTGAAATAGTTCAGCGAATGACAACAATCAACTGACAAGCGGAAGTGCGATTTTACAAAGCCATTCTGTCTAGATGAAGGTACATCCTGAAACCGATTCACATATATTTTAAGATCCTTCAGGTAAATGCTCTTTTAAACAGCAAGGATGGTCAGCTGATCATTCTAGGTTTGCGCAGTTTATATTCCAATGTCATATCTGTTTAAAAACAACCACAACTGCGTTAATTAGTCTATTCAATGTCGCCCAGTAGTAAGGTTCGGATTAGATATGTTATGAAGTGGTTTGTGAGGTGGTCCAAACTGCCATCTTGAAATTGACCGGTCCGAGACGGCTAGCATCTATACCTCATTGTTACAAGTCGTATAAAGTGAAAAAACTTGTGATGCTCATCGGAGATAAACTTTTTCCGGAACAGTTCTCTAGAATGCAACTGAATATAGTGTCTAAAAGCATTAACGTCAGCCAAAGTGAACTGCTTGAAGTGAAACTGCTCGTCCTTTTATTCAGATGCGATTCAGTCGAAATTTGTTCACAAAGTTTAGTCTACTTTTCACATCTTTAAAGGCACTATAGCTTCATAACGACGTATGCACGCACTGTATAGCCAAGGCGTTTCGAAGTAACCCAATAAGATACAAATATACAAAACGTGCGTTCGAATAATGAAACGCACGTAACCCGTGGCATCCTAACACATGTGGACGATTTGGTAAGTACAACGAAACCAATACTGGCTGGCACTGTGGACAGTAGAAATAGATACACATCTACAAGTTAGTCAACTATACCTGCAGAACTGACATAACTAGATGGGTTTTAAGATTAGGCATGTGAGTATATCAAAGATGTACATGTCATCGGCTCGTATGCAACATTCAGGCGTTTTGATGTGACTGTTGATTTTCAACAGATTTCGAAACATGTATCTGTCAGCTTTCTACTCGCAAGTGGAATCCTCAAGTTTTTCTCCCTTTGCCACTTTGTGTGTCAAGCTCGATGGAGATTTAAAGGAGAGAACAGTAAGGTATAAGCCATTCAGTGACTGAATTCCAACTGTAACTGCTGGGAAAACAACGCAGTCGGTAGATACCGAACAAGTGTTGCAGTTTCGGTTAGGACTGTACGGTTGAGGTTGGATACGGAATTATGCCTTGTTGAAATATAATTTAAAAAATGACGCTTGTTTCCTATGTATTAAAAGTTTGCAGGTATACTGCTGGTTTGAAAACGTGGAATATGGTTATGGTCGATTGATGCTACCCAGTCACTACACGGTATAGGACGATGCTGTTCATGAGTGTAAATTACAAGTTTCAGTTGTTAATAAGAAAAAGACTCCCGACTATGACGCCGATTAGCTGGTTCACTTAGTCGCTTATTTTACCATCAAGCTCAAAAGCTAACCTTCTTTTACTCAATCGACTGATGTGATCGCAAGACAGTAACCCTCCAGCCACAGATCAGAGTGCACCTTTAGCCTCAGTTCTGGATATGTGCCATTATCAGTACAGATGCAAAATTTCCGACCGATGCTTCCAGTCGTGTTGACGTCAGACAGACTTTTCGCAAATTAATGACTTTTAACCAGTCAACACAGAACGGCTAGAGAGTTGAAGTTAGCCACTGCCACTTTGATCGGAATGGTTTTCGAATCTGACTGGTGTCAAAAACATAAATATCAAATTACTTTATTATGAGAACCAGTGATGACACATTTTTTGAATAGTTTTCGTCACAGAACGGAACGATAAGGTCCTAGAGTTTTCCGAGGCTACCGTCCCTATCAAATAAACGCGATGTTATGGGTAGAAACACTTGTAAAATTATCAGTCTGTTTTTCGTCCCGGCGAATGTTTTTGCTTCTTAAACATTCGGTCACATCATAGTCTTGTATACCATAATCTAATTATGTTTCCCGCTGCTTTTTCTGTTGGTTATGTTCAGGTTAGAATGTATCAACCAGCATTGTCTCCAGCCTTCAACTAAGTGTCCACGATCATTTGAGCTAGTATTGTCTGTGTCTTATTATCTAAGTTTGCGTAGTTTCATTTCCTGTCAAACGTTAACCATGTATGTGTCAAGTCGTTTGGACAAAACGTTTGGAGCTTTATCCACACAATCCTCAAGTTTTGAACCAGTACTTTCCGCCACTGCTGTTGGGTTCGTTGTGTATATGTTGAGCATTATTTTTATCACAGATCGAAGTGCTCTTATGTTGCACCGTTTGCCTGTTCAGATTACTGTGCGCTCGAAGAAGAAAATAGACGGAAGCAACTAACAAGCTAATCGGCTAAGGAGGGCGGGTCTAGACACTGGTTACTTGAAGAGCCAATTTGTGTGTGATTCATTGACGACACGATAAACTTCATTATGTAGAATTGTTGTGACTCGATCAATGTAAGGATTGCTACTTGGTTATCGTGAAAGTTTCGGCTGATTTTCAGTTGTCACACATCGTCCATTTATTGTTCAACAACTTATGATAGAACACCCTTGTTATATATACAATAATCGTCCGAAGCTAACCGCCTAGTTAACGAATCAAAAGTTCTCCATTTGTTCGAATGTCCAATTCAGCTAATCACTGTGATATCGTTTCACTTCTTCTGAATTGTGATACTGCTAAATAGGGTGATAGCTATGATATTTTGTGAGCGGCTCATTTATGACAAAACTGACTTTCGGCTTGACGCAAACATTAACCAGTGATCTAATGTCAAGTTGTTTCATATGCTTTACCAGTCATATCGCAAAACTGTACCGGTGACTGTGAACTTTCATATTTGGATTCAGTTACAACCGATTTCATTGTAGAATGGAATGCGCAAGATGACATGAAAGACTGACTGCTTCAACACCACTTATCGAAGAGTTCACGATGGAGTCTTCTAACTTTTTCAATGAGGGTTAAGTGTGTACCATTAATGTATGGCTGTTCATGAGGCTGACCATCATACAAGTCAGATTATAACCTAAAAGTTGAAGGTCATGCATCTATCAGGCTTATGATAAGAATAGTGGACATGCACAAAACGTGTCCGCCTATTTATCACAAATTCCGTGATAGAAGTCACGATTTGAACAAGACAACGCGGAATTGTTATATACTACCTATAATCCAGTGATCCTTTATCAACAGATTGCAAGGGAAGATAAAGAGAGCGCCCAACTTCGGTATTAGATCGTGCATTATCCCCGAATTTATTTAACTTGCGCTTTCACAATTATATAAAAATAAAGACGAACGTGTCTTCTAGTGTTTTTCTCCGTATATGAAGCCTTTTGGTGCAATAGCCTTCCGTCTGCTGTTATGATGAAGTCGTTTACAAACAACAATACGTAGAAGAATTAGTGCGAAATAATCTTCGAACTGTTAACCACAGTACCACAAACATAGATCATTAACAGTTTCCGTCTTGATTAATTAGAAAGTAACGCTTAATACTTAGTTACTTTTACGGATGGATGTAAAATTGAAGTAAAAAAACAACCAATCTACAGTTGACCTCATTTTAAACTCCGTTCTGAACAGTAGAAAAGGAACCAGCAAATTATGTTGGAATCGCGTGTGACCCGGATCCACTCAGCCATTAATCGTTTCTTTACCTTCTGATTGCAGCAAGCAGGGAACTGACCTCTGTTCAAGAAAATGACTGCAGAGAGTTGACTGAACATATTTTAACAAACATTGATCAAAGAGGTACGGTGGTGTGTGAGAGGTGCGTTTTCAGGTCACACTATCCCGAAATGGCAGACGCCAATCTTCATTTTGCTTGACCTTATATAATTGTGCTGTGCTAGTTAGGTACATTTATTCCTGCTGAAACAATCCTGAAAGGCAGGGCAATATGGTTGAATGCAGAACATAGTAAAATGCTCTATAAATGTATGACTGAACAATACGTTCGTTTTTTATCTTTTTAGATAATTAAATCTTGGCAAGGTTCACTCCTTAGTACATGCGATAAAATCGAAAACAGTTCATATCTGAAATGACAACTTTAGCCATTGATCGATCGAAATAATGAAGTCATAAGACAAACTTCCCAACATAGCAGTTTTATTGATCGGAATTACTAACTGAATGAACAGCACGTACCACGCTGCAATTTCTCAATCAACACAAGATGGCAACCAAATCAGTGTGCTACTTCAATGTTTCTGATGGTCCCATAAACAGAATCCCAACGCAAAAATATGACTTTCGACGTCAAGCGGGCGAAAATGCGGTCGAACATAATTCGATCGATTGAAAGCAAATTTATAGCGCCATAGAAATAAATTAGATAGATTTTATAATGTGAGGGAATTTGTTGGGCAGTAAACAAAAGTTGATTGTATAAACAACACTGAGGTCAGTTAAAATTCTCATATTTTATTAAGCACCCTTCATGCAGTAATACTGTTTTCTATGTCATTCTAAACTGTGACATACAACCATCATAGCATGCCCATACAAATCAAATACTGAAATATGGATCCATGAACAATTTTGTCTGTCGTCAATAAACACGTCGGATTAACAGTATGACGCCCTTTTCTCGTGCGACCGCTCGTCTTCGCTTAAATGGGGAACATCAGGATGAGACGATCAACGAGGAACCGAGCTTCAGAACAAAACTGCAAGGGGAGAGAGCAATACATGTACGGGTGCCGATGACTACTTTATTATGACTGAGTAAGTCATAGTTATTGACATTTACTAGTTTGGAAAAGCCTGAACCAAACATGCGCAATAGAACAGAAGAGCGAACTGGTTAAATTTTGCTCCCGTAGTATGAATGATTTTGCGCTTGTATACCCCAAAATTATTGGAGTGAACTGAAATACTTCCCATTTTAAACTGAAAACGCGATACCTGTGTATCAACGGAAAAAATAGTCAGTCGCTTGTTTCCAACTATTCACCAGTAACTTACGTTATTGGTTGTACAGTTATCACTTTTTTCCACAGAACGAACTTAAGCGGGGAGCTCCCTTACAACAAATAATATAGTACGTCAAAATACAAATAACTTAAAGGAGTTAAGGAACGTACTTAGACTTGTGGTCTCAACTATTCACCAGTAACTTACGTTATTGGTTGTACAGTTATCACTTTTTTCCACAGAACAAACTTAAGCGGGGAGCTCCCTTACAACAAATAATATAGTACGTTAAAATACAAATAACTGAAAGGAGTTGAGGAACGTACTTAGACTTGTGGTCTCAGTTCTAATGGCCTCACACAACTGTTTCATCTGATGGGTTTTGACTGATGACAAATAAGTCGCGCTTACTTTGGAATGATTCTCTCCAGTGAGTGTGTAACTGGGTTTTGCAAAATTATTTGTTATAATTCTTCTACTCAAAAACATTCGCATCGGAAGGTCAGCTTAGTGCCTTTTTCATTGATATGAAAATTTATGTAATTTACAGGCAATAAATACTGTCGTTGTGGTTGTGACTTGAGATGAGTAAGTGTCAACGGTTCACTTAAGTCAGGATTGTCTTTAAACTGGGTGGGACTGGGAGTTCTTGATAGTGTGCGAATGGTTTCGTGAAAGCGATGGACGTTGGAAGATTTAACAACGTCTTTATATTGGACGAACAGATGTAGTCTCCAAGTAAACCCAACGTTGGTTCATGAACTGATGTAGGCCTGAGCCGATGTATCCCCTACATTATGGCTGTGCAAGTAGCCACTAGAACAAGTGGAAGCA
The DNA here is from genome assembly GCA_014338405.1 of Paragonimus skrjabini miyazakii. Taxonomy (NCBI): domain Eukaryota; kingdom Metazoa; phylum Platyhelminthes; class Trematoda; order Plagiorchiida; family Troglotrematidae; genus Paragonimus; species Paragonimus skrjabini miyazakii. Next base: position 76,548 of record JTDE01001656.1, on the reverse strand, counting down.
CTACGGTCTGATTTTCCGAATGCACAGATGCTCCAGTAAAGCCTTACAAATTGGTTAAGCCATTAAACCAATCAATTGACTGTAGAGTGGTATGCTGTTTACATTCTGTTTATTCGACTACGTTGGTAACTACTGAATGAGTGTGTATAAAAACTGAAGACAGTTGCTACTTGAGGTAGTTAGTTGTAGTGTGCAAACCAGTGCTTAATATATGATTGCGGCACTGTTCTTGGGTTGATTTATGCAAACTAGTAATCGCACGTTTTTCTGAACAAGTGTGAGGAAACAATTATTCCTCTGTATTCACCTCGAGTAAAGGTGGCCTAGCAGATATACCATTGAGATGTCTGCATATAGCACTGGAATTTGATTACTAACCGACTCTCTCCTTCATCATATTGTTTATTATAGAGTATCCGGATTTCAATAACTGTCGAGTGAACTCATATTGACTCGTGAACAACCAGCCGTTCTCATTATTTTCCTGTACCGGCAAGGGTTTGATATCTAAAATCTCCAGACTACACCTACCAACTTCCAAGTAAGGTTGCTTTGCGATATTACATTTAGGTGAATCACTAAATGTCAAAATTAGAGGGGAACAATTAGATGTCGTGTGCAGGTGAGGTTATTACTCAAACTAACTCGTTGTTTCGGTAACCAGATATTCACTACTAATAGCAAATGTATGCGTCTTATATCCCGTGGGCAACATCGTCCTCAGTTGGAACAAAGAGATGTTAGTGTGAAATCAATAATTCGATGGTAATTCTTCCGAAGGTTAAACATGACGTAGTCTGAGGCGAACTGATGCTTGTTTTCTTTGAAGGAACAATGACATGATACATGTTTGCGTTTTCAAATGAGAATATCTTCTGAACATTACCAAGGATTCACTTTAGCTTACAAGTTATGTTTTAAAGTCTTGTTGAGCTACACTGTTCGCCCTGTATGATGAAAAGGCGTGTAGTTTCTTGCCAGTAAAAGTCATGTAGTCTAAACTCAGGATTACTCCATTGGTTTTAGCAAGATCAGCATTGAATGATCGTTCATTTTTTACACAGAAAGTTTTGGACGAGTATAGAGAAGCTGGATAACATGTAACTGAACACTGACTAATCGACTGAAGGCGGAGACAACCATCGAGTGAAACTGAGTGTCTGCATCTGTGAAACTGTATTCATGTCAGGTTCATTTTCGCTTGTGTGATAAAACATTCCTTGATGATGTTAACTGTTTTAACGCAACGTAACTAGTAGTAATTGGTGGCTGCACCTTCTAGTTGACTGGTGAACGATTGCCTTCATGTGTGCACACAGAAAGGCAACCAGTTGTTTCAAGACATTTACCGTTCAATTGGCTAGTAACTACGCGGTCATGGTACAAACGACTATCACTCAGTGGTTTCACAAACTTTACTGCAAAGCAAAAAATTATTGAGGCCAAAGGTCATCAAACAGCCATTGAACCAATCGCGCACGAACAGTCTTTATGATACAAATGTTCTGATCAATCATAGAACTATTTATCTGAATAAGCTATTTTGACTATAGTCGATCTTCGTTCACGAAAATCTTGCTAAGGCGAATGAGCAGACAACATGTTTAAATTTAATCTGTGGGTCACGTGCTAAAACTATTCTGTGTGATTTCTAACTTGACATACATTGCATGGGCATGCGTAGTCAGCAAGGGATATATGATTAACTTAATGCTGCTTGGCCGACGGTAATAATAACTTTGAATAAAAATCATTTAACCATACCTTTTCACACACCTGTTTGCGACATGAAGTTACTTGTGGACAAGCTCACTAAGAAGAGTCAAATTTATTGAATGCAAAAGTGTGTGAGTGTTAGTGCTTTGTCATTATATGCTATTCGTCACAAAGATGTTGTTTATAATGAATAAAACATCCCAGTCCATTTAAAATGAACATTACGGAACCAGCCATTTCATTAAGCTAGTGTTTAATATATTAGTACGTATTGATAATTGGACTGAGAATAACACAACGTTACGAGAAAGTTGTAATACACTACGATTCAACCACCTCGGGTGGCGTTCCTTGGGAATGTTGTAATCGACTGTCATTTCGAATGGTCTACTGAGTCAGTCTGTGGGCCGACATGAAACACATACTCCATCTAGCAACAAGGATTATGAAGAATCAGGTTAGGCACATGAATGTTCAGGTTGCAAATCCATGATACACAGAACATGATGCATGACCAGCGGCATTCAACGAACACCATCCACTTGGGCAGGTAACATACAATTACTTTGGGACAGAAGAGATTATACAGATGCAGAATAGACATGTAGAAATTGTAACGACTGAACAGTCACAGATAAATTACGATAATCAACTTCAAAACCAGTTGACTGCACACTGATCACCGACAAACAACTTATCAAGGCAAATAAATACACACCTTAACCGTGGCTGTCGGACGTGACAATAAGCTGTGACCTACGTGCGAACATCAACTGAATGAAAATTGAGCAGACATTATAAAACACAAACGAACAACGATAACTCTCATTGTATTTTGATGAATCAAACAAAACACAAAATCTACGTTTGACTTGACGCTATCCAGGTCAAATTGATCCATGTGTACGATTGAGTCTGGTCAATCAGTAATTTGCAAGACAGAAATGTATTATAGTGTTTGTACTAGAATTCATGCGAATTACGTACTTGTGTTTGCATGTTACTCTTTCTTGTATTTTGCCAACGTTTTTATTGTTTCATAGTAAACTAATACAGTAGCCAAATTTGCCAGAATTTGACCCTTCTTTCCTCGAAAACTATGGTTTTTCTGCACGTACTTTAGTTCACCGCGCAATAACTGTGATATGCACTTGCCTCCCGCTACTCGGACGCATAAGAATTAGTGTTCCTTACGTAATATAATATATATATGTAACATACAGTGATTGTAAAACATTTCTTATTGACCCTTTGGTGATTGGACTTGCCCCGAGAAATTTGGTATCAAGTTCTGAATTTTACTGCCTTAGTTGTAAATAATTTCAATCAGAAACGATAAAACACAGATAGAAAGTGCGAAACGCAAATATTCTGGAAGACTATTCTAACAGTGTGCGAGTACATTCAAAATGGTAGTGTTTATTTTATACCGTTGTTATTGATACTGCACGGCAACAAAATTATTCAAACCTTTGGGCTGTGACCGCTTACCGACTTATTCACAATTTCCTTAGCACATGATTTGACCACAAAAGACGCTTGGTCTGGTGAGTTGCATTTTGAAAGACATCCGTTGCTGGTATATGAAAATATAGAACGAATGTTAACAACATTTCTCACGAGTGTCATGTATTTAAAATCTCGGCATAATAAATGCACACGCCCCCTATAGTAGCTACACGTTCCTGATCGTTGTGATACTGAAACATGATTTGCAGTCTTTGCGCGTACTAGTAGTGCTATACTGCCAAAAAAAAGCTGATTGTTTTAAAACACTCATAGTCTACTATCAAAATATGATCACAAATATTCACCATACCTTACGCGTCACAATTAAAGGTGACACAGGAATATCTTCTCCTAACCATATACCAGTACTTTGCATTTTGAGTTGGTAAACACATTCAAAATCTCAAGTTGAACATCACCCACAACTGATCGCAGCTGTCGCATTCCCATAGACTTTCCAGCCGGCCTCGTGAAAGCGTGCCCGGAGTTCTAGTCCCGCCCATGGCAAGGATAAGCATTACTGACAAATTCTGTTGAGTGCGAAACTCGAGTCTAGTGTTATTTTTCAAAAAGGGCCAGGTGGGGGGTCTAGTTGAAGGTGAAGGCTGCGAGCAAATATGAGTGATGTTCAATTTAAAAGAATACAAAGAAACTATAACAATTAGAATGGATAGATATCTATGTAGAAGCTTAATTGGCATTTAAGTGAAGCGGTATAAAGTTCTTGGAAAAGAGTTTAAACGACAACCGTTTGCGTTATTTTTAAGTGACCGTTAGTGTTTGATGAATAGGAAATGTCCAATAAAGCGGCTAGTCCGGCGACAATTATCGCCAGACATGATCAAATGTATGAACACTTGTGCATTAATAGTTCACGATATATCGGCTCTGTATGTAGACATCCATTTTGAAATACGTCCAATAAATATGAACTGCGTGTTGTTTCCTCCTGATGAGAGTCCACTAATATTCATGTATACACATAACCATACCTAGCCATAAGTTTTATGGCGTTGGGGCCTTTTATCTTTCGTAGTTTCGAGGCTTTCTAATCAGCGTTAGCTCTTTTGCCCTGCAGGCTATTCGTAGTGGAGCCACAAGTCACTGCCTGAGGAGAACTGAAACACCACCTTTCATAATTATCAGACATAGATAGACAACAAAAACAATTTGTCGACAAACGCGCTTGATTCCCCACACACAGTCAAGTGTCTGTTTTACGTAGTAATCTACTGTACTAGAGGGTGGTAGCCATTGGGTGTGAACCAATTGTTAGTTGCTATGCTGATAACCTCACCTTACGTGGTACACAGATTAGGGTTGTAACTATGATCAGTTTATCTGATGACGCCTCTTCCTTTTCAGTTTGGTTTTGTCCAGTTATTTTAACGTCTCCCGCGGTTGAAAAATCGATATATGGAATTGATGAGAAATGAATAAACTGGTGGACCAGACAAGTTTTGGATACCCTTAATAGTTGTGAGGAATTAGCAGCAGTAATTCCGCACATCGTCTTTAGATCCTTGCGGATCAGCTAACTCTTCGCCCAGTGCAGATTTTCATTAAAACAGGTGGGCCATACTAATTCATGTGTGTGTGTTTGCATTTTCAATGTATACAGGACATTGCAAGGAATTTTATCCAGTGGGCTGTTTGGAATAAAAGAACTGAATGATCGGTAAAGTAGAATGCAGCAGACGAACAGTATCTATACAAAAATTACATCCACCCTTTGCAGTAATTGCATCAATCAAACTTTCACTTCCTGTGCTTTAGCTTCACTATTTACTAAATTAAGCTAGGCTATTAGAGATGAGGTGAGTTGCAACGGAATATCACTTCGGAGCTTCCGAATTCATTAGGTGAGTTACACAATTTTGTGACAACAGAATAGTTTGTTCTTATTTTGCATACATTTCATTGCTCAATATTTTTAGCGAAGTTGTACAATTCGGATAAAATATGCACCCATATCGAAAACTGAACGACTTGTTGTCTCTCAGACAGAACGGATTCTGCAGTTTTCCGATTACCGAAAAAATCGTCCTACCACTTTTCTGAAACGTAGACAAGCAACAACTTCAGTTTGTTCTGAAACCAGTGCGTTGATTCTTTTCCCAACTTGCAACTTACTTTTTCGGTATTTCAACATTTGACCTCATTTTATCATTTTTAATTATTTAATTGAGTATATTTTAATTTTCTTGTTTTCAATACATGTGAAATAGTCCTCGATCGGTTCACCAAGTGTCTCAGCTGCATTCTTCTCAACAGAACTGGTGTTGCTATTGCTCATCGATTGAAATTTTACAGATCAACTCGAAACATTCCTGGAACAGTATCAACTGCATATGTGAGAAACCGTTGACTGTCATTAGCATTCGAGTCACTCGATAAAGTCGGCACACATGTAAGACCTTCCAATTATTGTGAATGTTCATTATCTTCAGTTTCATCCAAACAATTCACTAAAACCGGTAACCTTGTCCTGCTGATCTCTTTATAGTTACCAGTGCGCTTAACTGCTTTCTCGCCTCTATACTCAACGAAAAATTTGCATTAATGGTTTCATTTATTAGTACGTTCGGCAAGTATATTCGGTGCGTTTCGTCTGGCTTGACTTGATTCGAAACGATGTTGGTTCAGATGGAACGAGTAGCGTTAAAATTAATAGAGTATCTTGTGTTTGTAGATACTAGCTCAACTGTGATTTATTTGTGCCGTTTACCTCAGACTCAATGGCGTCCGTAGATCAGTGCTGATGTTGAGCACCAACCGAAACTATGCACAAACTTAGACTGTCTCAAGCTCCTACGTGACAGTATAATTTTTGTGAAGCATGGATTAGTATTTACAGCTTTCAACTTTTCCGTTGTTTCGGCAGGAGTTATGGTCGGATTGCATCCGGTAATCAGACCTGATGGGCAGCAATAACCAAGGAGTTTACCAGTAAACCAATTCTACTTAACTTCCCATGCTTCATACAGATATCTACCGTATTCTAATATATCTTAGCAACTAAAACATTAGGTGACTGACTGATAACAGAACATCGTTACGGTCATGTTATATCCGACTGTTGTCCTCAGCGGGGTAGTGTGTTGACAACTCGCAGTTTGCATCTGGAGGCTTAACTGGGGTCTGACGTTACATAACTGTATCAGAGGGTTGTTTGACTTTCTCAATTAAAAAACAACATTGTTACACAGTCAGGCGTTAGTGTGCATTACTTCCCCCTCTGTGCCTCTATAAATCAGTACCAAATTTCTTAAAGGAACAAGTTCGGCTCACGACTTTCGGTATATCATTGGTTTGTTATGTATTTGGATCTCACCAGCATTTTTGCTAGGGATTACTCCAGGTTTACCGATCCCTGTAGAATAATTTGTTGACAGTTGATAAATCGGGAAAACCGATTCAAATCGCCATAGTGTTTGTCATGTTATTTTGCGTTTTCACCTCAGGAAAAGCACTTCTGAAGAAACAAGGCAACACAAGACAAAAGTCTGAAATAATGGTTTTCAGTTATTAGAAATCAAACAACAAACGGATAATGAGCGGCCATCAGTGTGTGTGCAAATTAGCCGGACAATTGGAGTTTACATTCAAAATTATATTACTGACGAGTAGTCGGGGGTTTGGTTGATTTGAATTAAACATCACTTATATTTGGCAGTATATTTTGCATTCAAATAAATGTTACAGCTAGCCTCTTCCAAACGTAGGCACTAGAATTATTTGTCAGAATTCGTTATCAGTGTGCATTTTTGTCACTGCGTCGTTGACTTTATTAAGCCATGACCGAATTGCCACATTTGAAATCTAAGTCACCCATCCTTCTGTGCAGTGGTGAAATTGTCCGCTTTTCCTCAAAAGGAGACACAGTTAATACCTGTTGCCTTTAATCGACAAAGCTGCAATTAGGATTTCGGAGTCGGTTTAAACTATTTGATCTCACCAAACAAGGAGCAGCCGCGGATTTGGTTGAGTCAACTTGAATAGGACTCGCATTTGATTACGGTCTTCCCATTGCGATTGCCATGCAGGTTTCAGGAAATCGGCGATCTCAACTTAATTCAAAAGTTTCAGTCGTACGGTTGTTGAATGGAGTTGACAAGTAGTTGAGTCTCCGATCTAGACGATCGGTCAACCTGATCATTACCCACAATAGAAGGCGATTGAGCGTTAGTATGTACTAATTTAGTCACGCATAATGCGGGATCAATGGCGTTGTGTTGAACACGGTTACGTTTTGAAAATATGACCGGAATTCAAACCTCAACCATAAAAACAGATGTGCACTACGGATAGTGTAACAAAAGCAAAGCTGTAGATTTGTGTTCGTGAGTTCGTTTCTATATTGCAACCTATGGGCCACGTAAAAAACCACACTGGACATCTAAGCAGATACTACTATTGACAAGCATAGGTGTTTCGAAAGCTAAGTGGAAATCGCTGCTCAAACCTAATATTTATGCATTATGTTTGGCTGGATGTACACATTTGTGTGAACCAGCCATTAATTTAGCTGTGAAACAATATTGTGTCAGACGTGAACGATTTTTATTACGTGTTGGCAGAAATCACAAGTTGTAGATGACAGTTGAAAAATAGAAGACGTTCTCTGAAGGCAAGTTCTCATTTTATTTATTACAGTGACCTTTAAATCTGTGATCAACAAACAGTAAGACAACGAAACGCCTGGAACCCCCATCCAAAAAGAATTACGCCTGGTAGTTCTTCTGAATGGATTTTATTCGGGAAGATTACTCTCGGCTAAAATTATCTTAGAAGTGGTTATTCTGTAATACGACTGAATTCTATATTTTTCTGGTTAGCGGTGCGTCAGAAAATATATTTCTTTCATCGAATGTCTCTGCTGGTGCTAACGAGCATTTTCGACAAACTTCATTTTATAAAATCAATAACAGTTGCTTAACAATTTATGTTATTGCCAGTAATCAAAAAATTAAAACTTAACCATGTTGCATATCATTTCGAATTTTGTCGTAATAATCTCAAGCATGAATGTTCGACAGTTCCTTGCAGTACAAAATAGAGTTGGTTCTTGTAGACACAAATCTTATTGGATCAACTGGTTTGTTTGCACCCAAACATGCATTTCAGTATGGAAGGCCAGAATAAAGACATTCTACAACTTCTATATACATCCAGAAGAATGCAAATGGCTCAGTTCAACAAATCATTCGTCGCCAGAACACTTGGACAGGTCGTTACCTATATTTTAAAAGGTCTGTATCTAAATCCTATAAACAACTTCCGGTACACACGTTGTTTGATCGGGTCAGACGCATTTGGACTGAAGATACTGTTCAAGAAGTGATGGCCATGTTAGAGACCACCCTACAGCTAAACGGTTACCCCAAAACCGTTTGCTGTAAGATTCAAACAAACAATTCGACGTGACAAAGTGTCCCAAAAGCTGGTATTGCCTTGTCTTTCTTTTAACGGCAGTGACATTTTCCAACTAATTCACCGTTATCTGGTAAGTTCTATCGCGAGAACACAATGTGTTCTTCCCACTGATTCTGTGCAGAACATTCCGCATTCCACCGTCTTGTGTGAAACAACTGCTATCCTGGTCGGCCAAATCTAATTTTATCTATGAATACTGATACAGATGTACAGCATCCTACGTAGGCAGGACCAAGCGCCAGTTAGAAACCAGAGTCATAAAGCATACTCCTAAGTGGAGCGAAAAACAGGCCACGAAAAAGCATGACTTCACAGCCAGGCATGGAAACAAGGAGCCTGCATCATCTATCGTACGCCATATTCTAATGACGCCAAATCAATGCTACCTTGTAAAGGAGTTTGATGTTATGTACTTAACGCCAGACAGGCGAACACTACGTTTTGTTGAAGCTGTTATCATTCGGAGGTAAAGCACGCATTTTGGGTTCAGAAACAACTGTTTGTCAGGTTGTCGCAACCAAGGTAGTGACAGTGATTGTGAACTGTGAAATTTGGCTTTCTCTGATATCTAAGTCGTTTTGTCTCGTCGATTGTTAAACGGTCTGTTTTACGCATTGGTATAGAAGTAGAAAAATTTGTCCGGACATAGATCTTGCAACATCAGCTTACTGTCCTCAAGGGAAATTTTTTTCAGGAACTTAAGTAGATTACATTTGAAATGAGGTAACATTTCATGTTTCTCGACAATTATTATTAATTATGCAAACCGCTGTCACTTAATAAAATAATGCAAAGCAAATCATCAGCATTGATTTAGGTAATCGGTCCACCTAAAGTAAACCCGAAAAGACATTTTCTCAGACACCCGGAGAAACATGCTTTGAACTATGGAAAGCATTGGACTTTGAAAAAATACGAGTACACAGAGTATGAATTGAAATAAATCAGTAGATCGTTTACCGACAATAGCAAGCTGTTTAAAACTGTCAAATAGTCAGCCGTATATCAAGCTAAAAAAAACACAAGATTCTATGACAGGTTGTGCTTTCTATGGAATTGTCGGAAAGTACAGTTTTCGTTAGGCATATTTGTTATTTTATACTATTTTTCAGGACGGTGCAGTTTGTATTCTTTGTGTCTGAGGTATCCTTTTGATAGCGCACTTGTGATGCATTTTCTGCAGATATATCTTGCTCATGTACGGTCTGCTTTTTCCTGGTTGAGTAATAACGATTAAATAAGCACGTGGATGTTACAACTTCTACGGTTATCAACTCAGTTACCCTGTCCGATGGATGCAACGACCGACAGATTGCACCACTTGATATATCCATATCGTTTGATTTTCTGTTCAACGTTTTTATTTATCCTACAGAATTCCCCCTTTAGATTACTTCAGATTCCCGCTACTTAATCGCTGTGCCTGAGGATTATTGTCTGTGAGAGTTTCCAATAAGTTTATGACCGTTAATTTGGCTTCACTCCACTGTACCTTGAAGAACAAAGTCACCTCAGTTAATGAAATTGAGAACACCAATATTTCCATGGAAACCCCAGGGTGTGGTTTTATTAAACTGAGGCAGACATTTGCAACCGATCCAGTCTTTACTTCAGAGCATACTCCTTGGAATGCATTCCCTCGGGAAACTCCTATTATTAGCGTCAGTTGTTTCACACATGAAACAATCAGACAAAAATTTGTTTACCAACGTGGAGCTACAGGATAAAAAGTGCTTGGAACCTTCACACTTCCTGTGTGGCCACAACCTGAGGGAAGAATTTCAAAACTACTTTGAATGTTTGGATAGACAAGCAAACGTGGTCAACATAACATCAAACAATACAACATTTCGATCCTTATATCCATCAGAAATGACACGCTTCTGGTCAACAATGGGGAAACTTGGTAAACTTGCACGGAGTGATAAGAGTTTGCATAACCCAAAAAAGGAACAATGATCGTTTTGCCCCAAGAGGTTGAGAGTAAACGGCTCTCTTAAAACAAAACTGATTTGTCCGTAACTTCGGTGGAAATCTACAAGTCATACCAGTGTACCACACAATTAAGCTTTTGTGGGATAAACACTCTGTACCAGATCATCTCAAAGAAGGGAGAAAAATTTATTTGGGCGGCTGTCACCCCGAATGACAAAGGATAGTTCAGTTTGATAACGGTCATAAAAGTCTTATTGTACCTATTCAAGCTAATTCCGAAGTGAAACTTAACTGCAGTTGCAACTTGATGGGACAACACTGGCTGATGCTTCCGTTCATGTTGATAGCTGAGACTTATGGGGAGTTTCCTTCTGTCTCAGTCGATACTGCTATCGATCAACATTAAGCACACTTGTACTCGAGCTCCAATTCTACGTAATGCGATCTGTTATCAAAACCCTTCCAAGTGTGGTTCTGCTGCCAGATGTTTTTATATGGCGATTACAAACACCTTTATAGAGTCATTCTAGGATTCTTGGTCATTAATGGCCTCATATGTCAGGAGATTTAGGCATTTGTCATTCAGTTCACACGACCTATCTATCGTAAACGTCATTCAAGAATCAAAGCAAACTCCTGGAACAACAGCTGCAGCCGGAAGATTATTTTCTAACCTCCGCTATGTTACTTGATCATAATGTATAGTGTGAGGCAATGGGAGTGTGGACTGTCTCACTGCCACAGACCGAAGCATACAATCTGTCCAAACCCCCCATGCTGACTGTCGAAAAGTGAGACGTATTCATTAGCACACATCCGGCAAAATGCCTTGCTGTCTTATGGATGTCCTAGGGGAAAAAAGGAAATGATTAGTAAAGGAATCTAAAATAAAGCATCTATGGCGGTGTGGTACTTTACCGGCGTATTCTTTCAGCTCGTGAAGCCAAGTCTATGTCACAAAAACCGCAGCCTCATCTCCTACAGAACAACAATTGGACTGCGTAGAACACTTTTGGGGAACGAACAACTAGGGATATTGAAAATCACGTTCAGGTCCATCTTTTGGGTCAAGAAGCAGATGGAAGTTACCAATAGAAACCTATAGATGGATGCCATAAACCTTTGGTGTAGTGTTATACACCAAACAGGCTACTGTCAATAACCCACCCGCTAGGGTTACCAGTATGTAGTTGGTTAGCCGTTCTAGCAGGTGTAAATTTTCAAAACACTAAAACAGTGAAGCAACATATGCTATTGCAGTGGTTTGAGACAACTTTCTTGTTTCGGTACTGTATAAGAATAAAGAAAACAGTATGTTATTCTAAACAGTAATTTGTTCGACTACAAAAATCAGGAACCTATTTCTTCGAGGTTCTCCTTTGCTAGTCCTCTTAAATTCTGTTTGACAAACGAATATTATATATGTGTGCAAGTGTATTAGATTCAAAATGGCTTGTAATTGTCACGTCAATATCCTTCGTAATATTTTCTATAAGGTTGTCTTCAAGACTAAACGAATCAATACCAACTGACTCTTTTCATAACCGATCAGGGGCTCCATTAGACTCATTTATAAAATCGTAACCAACCTTCAGTTAAATTCGATACTTTTAATTAAACGCTAGCACTGATTTCATTGTACAAGATAACTTATAGATTAAATACGGATCATGAATTTGTATTTCTGTTTGTACCTACCCGACTCAGAAACTAGTTCATTCCAACTCTACACAGCTTGATATAAACTTATTTATTAAAAGCTACAAGCAGCTCGTAAGCTACATTTTGTGAAACTAAATATCGCGGAAAGATCAGCTAATTTTACGCACCACTGACAATCTGGAATATCTTCAGACAATCTTGTATCCTCACATTTTTTAAGGAATCGTTCTTCCGGAATGATCACACACCATCCCAGCGTGTAATTATTAACTCTGTGGGCATTATTTGGTAATGGTAGTATAGAAATAGTTCAGCAAAGCTAACCACTATTCAATATAAACTTTCTACGTTTTACACAATGCATTGCTAATTATGTGAATTTGTGCTGCAAATATTGGTAGTCGAAATAAACTCCTAGGGAGATGTTAGCAACGTCTGCAAAATGCATCATCCAACCTTAGACTACTTTGCATTACAAAAGCTAAAACTAACAAGAAACAAGCATATTGTCGTGTGCATCTATCCCGAAACGTTTCCTGGAATTAACAAATTCAGACAAAAGGCTGCAAACAGGCTATTCGCTACAAAATATCTCATTCAGCCAGGTTTTAATGCACTTGGTCAAAATATGCCAGGAGTCGCAGGTTATTCTTGCAAACTTTGATCTAAGAACCACACATGTTTTAAAGTTTTTTGTAGTTCACCACTTGTTAAGCAACTCATTTTTGCTCAAACAGTCTAAACGGCTTCGGAGATGAAAACCTGCCAGCGATTGAAACGGATGTACAACTTAGCAATCATAAAAATTGACCACAAGTATCACATTTCCGTGCACTTTTTGGCTGGCCTATATAACAAAGAAACATGCTGCCTCAGTTTCACTTTTGTTAGAACTCACCACTAATTCATAGGTGTGATGTGGCTGTTTTAACCTACAACAATGCACTTAGAAGTTGAACGATTCAATCACAACGTCTATGAGTTCACACTAGACATGAATGAAAGGGATACAGTAAATTTTCAGAAAGTGTGTTTAGTGAGTCTGGTATTATGTCATTGGTTAAGAAATGTTGAATAGCACTACACTTTGTCACAAAAATTAGGTACGGAATAAACGATGAATTCAACTGGTTTCAGAATGTGGTCCTTTGTTATTTCGTTGGCGCGCCATCTAGATATATTGTGAGTGTAATGAGGGTCTGATTAAATATCCTGAAATTTATTACTATTGTCTCCTTGTCATTACAATTTATGTATTTAGTTTCAAGCCATAGGCTTCTGACAACCACGGAAACGAACTGATTTTAAACCGTCAACAGACAAAAGGCATTTGAACCAGTGAGGTTCCGGATCTGCATCAATTCGTGCGGCTTCGATTTGTTAGAAGTATTACTCCCCGAGCCACACTAAGGCGGCTGAAATAACATTAGGTGAAATTCGCACGTGACGCGCAATAGTTCAACCTGTTGTCTTTGGGTGAGGGACTACTGTGCTACTCAGTAGGTACTGGTTTACATGGGTTGCATATTATTCTCCAGTCTCGTTGCATAGACATATTGCTGAAAAAACAGTGCGTGGAGCCACAGACAGTTTTTCTCCAAACAGCTCCTTCAAGCAAAGTCTTGGTAATCTTTCCACATCGTATGGATTTACTACACGTCAACTTCAATACAAATCATTATAAACATTCTCAATTCTGTTACTGTTGTTTTTAAGCTAAGTGAACAGCAAAAGCTATGCAGCGGCAGTTCAGTGACGAGGAACGATGTTTTCAGTTTGAAATTAGAGAAGTGCTGACGCGTACCAGGGAACTAATTTCTGTGGCTTTTTAACCTCAAGTGAACTAACCCAAAACAGTTTGTTGAATACGGTTTGATATTCAAATATATGTCCGTGCCTGTCAATTAGGGTTATTCACACACATGATCATTTGTGTCGTTTGACAGACACCTTGCGTTTTACCTGGGCGGAATAACAAGTGTTAATGTGCAGCTGTGGGCGAGATACTTGCAGTGAAGTGAGACTTTATGTGTTCCTAGGTTTCACCACTCATGTATAATAGCACATACAGAACGTCAGTTACAAATAACCGCCACGTTTATGACCAGAGGTTATGACGGCTCCAGCCACCGTTCTCCGCCAACGTGAAAGAAACCTAGAACCGAAATGAACAAAAGCGGAAGGAAACGGAATTAAGGTTAAAACTCAACTTCATAGAGGTACAAATTTTGTGGTTGTAGACGCATCGGTGATTATTGCACATTCCATGTCGGATAGTCCTTCTAAATGTTCCAGAGGTCTCTAGCTCAGCAAATCATAATCCTGTATCTCCAGATCACTAGACGTATAACAGCAAACTTTATGTTCAACTACTTAAGCTACACAGCAGTACCAGTGTTTCGATGTTATTGACACAATCTGCCATTAGGCACTGTTCACCTGCCATAAACCCTTCAGTCACAAACTATTGGTGATACCTGCAAAGCAGACATGTTTGCGGTTTCCCGAAACCCCATGTAAACGATTTTTTGCATCGTCATTCAACAATGCCAAAGAAAAGGCTATCATTCGCATCATCTCTATAGTTTGAATAAAAGCCAACGAAGATAGCTTTTACACCAATGAAATTTCATTCGTCGTTCGTGCAGGTTGCTGACTGTGCAGAAGTTGATATACAATGAGTGAGAGATGCATCCTTTTATCCTTCCCACAGTCCCATAGAATCCAAAAGAGGTCACCAAAGTAGACAGCTATTTTCGGTAATTCTGATCAGACTTTTACAATTATCTGGGGTATGTGTGAGTTATGTATTAAATTTGTAACAAATCCAGCGACTCATTAAAAATCGCAGAAGTAGTACAGATCGCTGTCTACAGGAAAAAGGTGGACGTGTATGTAAACGCGTGATAGTATCATACATGCTCGTCATGATACACGCATTATTCGGTGTCAAACGAGTCATACTTACTCGGTTTTCGACTGGCAATGGACTGATTAGTCAAGGAAGATAGGGGGTCTGTACGAACCGTTTTGTCTACGAGAGATACAAATTATGGGGTCTCGTGACAATAGCCTCGGCTGTTGATAACCATCGTCTTCTGTTAGTTTTAGAATTGGTCTGCGGAATCCTGTAGGTTACTTGCAAAGCTCCATCTGGATTTAGTTGATAGCAAATAGCAATTAAGTGGGAACCGATATAACTAAAATCATCATCATCATCATAACAGCCATGAGCCTGACCAAAAGATACTGTGGCTTGGGCCGCCGTTCACCTCAACAGTGATGTGGAATATCCTAGAACAAAACGTTACTAAGAAGGCTGAGCATTAATAAAACAAAATTAAGCGGAAGAACTAGAAATGGTTTGGATACAGGCACGCCATTGACTGTGACACATTACCATCTCGGATAGCGTCTCTAACCAACGGTTTGAGTGATCACGAGAACCCCATCCAGGTAGGCGACACCTACTCACTTTGCTCAATGGAGCAGTCAAAGTCTTCCTATTTTGTGACCACGTTATTGCTTGACCACCACGCGGTTTTCCCCAACTGTTGATGGTCTCAGTATATAATTCCTGGTACGGTAGAAGATCAGATGACATACGGAGCACGTGGAACCTTTTCTAAAACATTCGGAACGTGTTTATGAAACTTTCTAAGAGCAATTTCGTGGTTCTTTCAACGTTGCCTGTTTAATAACAGCAAGTGGGAGAATAACTGCAAGGGGGCAAAGAAAACCTAGGTGAGCTAGTTTTGCGATATGACACCGATACCGGGCACGTATGAACGATACGATCATCCTTGCCGAATAATGGCAGCTCCCAACCGGGTACAAAACACGGCGGGTGACAATCCTACAAATAAACTCAACTTTGTATGACAGAGTGATGTAATTAGCTATTTTGTCCACTGTCTGAACGATTCCAGGCTTCATTTTTGGTTGCATTTTTCTGTCCAGTAATCGCCTGGAATATCCATTTCGATTGGCACCTCCTAAAAGTGTTGGAGTTCATCCCGTACCCGACCGTTCTGGGAGACTTGGGTGGACTGGGCTAAAATCTTCAATAGTTTTTTCTGTTCTTTCTTCATCTTGTGCAATCAATTACATACAGTCGACGTACCGTACATACATTTTCAGTTTCTCCGCAAGTGGAAATAGTGCTTGTCCAAATTTGTCTATGAACAAGTCCGTTACAACAGTGCCAAGTGTGTTCCCAAGGCTAAGCCATCTATTGAACGCCTTTACCCAAAAATGAAATTTCATATTTTTCTTGCAGATTAATAGTAAACGTTTAAAGCAGTCAACACGAATTGTTTGAAAATGTTCGTGCACTGGCCAGTCAAAGTAGTTTTCATGGAGTGATCCTCGAACTGGTCCATACATTCTGAAAGTGGAAGTTTATTTCTATTCCGCTGGCGAACACAATGTTTGGATGCACCCGACTGGGGTCAGCCAGTAAAGTCCGAGTATTAACTTTGTTGTTTATCAGACGAAATATATCACTTTCTAAGAGCTTATATAAATAGCGATTATTGAGGACTTGGGGTAATGCATTACTCTCCAGTTTAGCCATGAATATCATTACGAGCAATGGACCTAGCGGAGAAACCCATTGCTTTGCCATGATTCTATCTACAGAGCATTTCACTGAATTGAAGTTAAACGTTCGAAGCATAGAACAATAATAGCCATGTTAGTTTATTTACGGGGATTTCGACGTTGAGCACAGCGGATGATGTGAACATAACTTATATATCCATTCCTTGGAGTTTTCTCGGCTGGTAGTTCAGAAAATTCCACTTGATGCACATACGTTAGTTGCTTGCAGTATTTTTAAATCAGGCAAATTTTAATCAGTCTCCTGTGAAATATTTTTCACAGTTCATGAAGTTCATTCAAGACTGAATGGTGAGGTTCAACAGTTTATATATCATATTAATGGTTTGATCGTAACCCGTGCGAATACTAACAGTTGGTTTGAAATCTGGAACAAAGTGTAGGCAACCATACATTACGATCATACAATACATCTTCGAAACGATGATCTTCACGGACTAAAACCGCATTTTGTCCAAGATTAATGTTATTATTAAATTGAATTTTGGGAATACCAACATGTTGATCGTTTCTGCTGTCGTTACCTGACAAAGAAACCAGCATTAGGTATTTGTCTGCGATGTGTACATGATCAGCAGCATGCAACCTTATTTATACGCATTCATAAAGAATTCATATAGATTATTGGGTCAGAAAGAAAGACGATATCCAACTCAGCACTGAAAACAATAGATGCGAAAAAGGTAAGCTGGTTACATTTGCTTACAGTAAATACCAGAGTATCACTATCCATACTGAGTCACCTGTATTAGTCCCGAAAATCATCTCACTTACAAGTTATGTGTTTGATCCGTAACGTTGACCTGCACTCGTGTTGCCGAAGAAAACAGACCTAAGGTCACCTTTATCAGCCTTAATGCAACAGATGAGTGATGCACTGTGCGTGCACAATCCAACGCGTAATTTATTATCTTCTGCATCTGCTTATTTAGATTTTGACCCAGATTGCAAAACATGACTCTCAGGACAGCCGATAGACGGCGGTTTCACAAGCTAAACGGCTAGATCAGTGAACAGTCCAATGATAATGGAGTTCACACCTAGATCTCAAGATATGTTCTGTCATATTTGCTACCCCTCAAAACGGGTTTTCGGAGAACGAATGTATATTATAATAAACAAGTCGTTTCAGTGCAGTCTCCTCAATGTTTGATGATTTAAAAGCATTTCACTTCACTCGAGTAACAATAAGCATTCTAATCTACGTAGATACGTTCGAACACAATCACTCCTCGAGATTTGCGACAACGAGAACCTGGGAGTTGCAACGGTGCGATGAAAACAACACATTCTCAATAATTCAGATTAATGATGAACGTCAATTCGTTATATCAAAATCGGGTGAATTTTTGTTTGCCTTTAAAAAATGCATAATGAATAACTATCTGTCAACGATCATCAAAAGTGAAACCTGAACGTGCCCATTCTGAAGGACGCATTTGATTGGTCCAAAGCATAAACGTCCACAGAAATAGACCAATTAGAATGCATTGTTGTGGATGACCTTTGATGAACAGTTCGTTCCATTCTCGTGATGTCTGAAAAACGGAGTCTTCATTCCTCAAGTAAACGTGATGGTTTTTAGTATACAGACCTTATGTTGACTTAATCTCCGTGTGAGTGCTCCGGTCATCATGGACAAGACGACTAAACCTGTTATTGTTCAGAGAGGAAAACTATCCGATGTAACTGAAACCGAATCTATAGATTCGAACGCTGTTTCACTTCCACTCCCTAATGAATGCAAATATTCTAGCCAAACTGGTTCTGACGATAAGCCTAGGACAATTTTACTGTTACAACCCAAGGATACCCGGAAGCAATCGCAAACATTAACTAGCAGTTGGCAAAACCCTCTTTCTGTCCTGCGTTCCAGATTTCACTCATCCGCATTTCTTGAAAGTCGTTCTACTGATAAAGAGTCAGGTTCTCAGTCTCCGTCCTTGAAACGTCGCTACACAATCAACTGTCTTCCACCTGAATGTAATGACGAAGACATTCAGTTCATCACTGAATTAGAAAAGGACCCTGTCAAAGTTGGAATTGGAGGCGACAATACAATATTACAGGACGTTGTTCAGGATGTGCGTGACCGTTCTTGGTCCGTTGCTAACATGAAAGAACAGTTTATAGCATTTTTTCAGCCGTCTAACAACCGATTGGCATTGAAACTATTTGGAAACAAGGTAGCATTGGCTTGTGAACGCCGTAGACAGAGGGAACAAGGCAAGTGGGTCATACATCCTTGCAGTAATTTTCGGTGAGTCTCGTTAATATTTTATTTTAAATTTGCAATATTTCGCAACCGTTTACACCCCTACTTTGCGCACCACCTTAGGATTAACTGCTTGAATGTCTAGTTATCGGGCCGAACATCATCTGACAATCTTGGTTGAATAATAGTAAGTACTTCAGTCCGGTATTTGTTCATTGATGTTTGAAGTAATCACTGCGAATGTCCTGAGTAAATATGTCTCGCAGACATAGGATTCTTATCTGGCTCATTTTAACAACGTAAGTAGTAATTACTTTTAAACAGTTAACATTGCTGTCGGTTACAGCGGGGTACTAGTATGTTTCAAATGTTGTGAGCCTATTATGTTGTGTATCCTAACCAAAGCAGTGTTTCTAGTGGTCAATATCTTATCAACATTCATTCATTAGCTTCTGAAAATGTTTCAACTGGACTGTTGGTTCCAGTATGTCAGGCATTTGTGAGCCGATTTCATAGTGTCAATTCTTTAATGAACGCTGTCTTATTCATGCACAGCTTACCATTCCAAACATTGACTGCCGAACCACCAAACCTTTTTATTCGCACCTGATCTGTGCGATTTAATTGGAAGTTAACAAAGTAATAAAATCTGTATAATTCAAAATGACATCGATCGTGGTAAAGTTGTTCCGGGTAGAAAGCGGGAATGGAGAGTTTAAATTAGCGTACAACTTATCAATTTTGCAACCATTTATCACCGACGGTGAGTGCGAGCTAGAAGTTCAGAACTAGTTTGTTCACACACTGGCTTACAATATTTTTATAAACGATCATATAGCTTACAGTAATTGGATATGCTGTGATGTTTACCGATAAAATGTAGGAAACGTTTTATGCATGGAACCAATCAGACACATTAGTGCAACGGTTATATTATATGAGTAGAACGCAAAATGTTTTACACAAAGAAGCTACGCTCACTGCTAATCAGTTGTCATAACGTAAATGATTTAAGCCATTTATAACGGATTGATATGATGATATGAGGCGGTGATAATATATTTATGAACGACTTTCAACAAGCAGTGTCAGGCTGATGTGATTGTTGCCTACGTTAGTAGTAACATGAAGTTCCGGAGAAAAATTAACCGAAGCTATGATGAACGAGTGCTGTTACGGCGACGTAAACACTGAAAGTCAGAGTGCTATGGGTCAATATGGAATCAGACATGACCGTTTAGTGGAAGCATGAGTATAAAATGAAAAGAAATCGTACTGTGAGGTGACTTAAAAGATATTGAGCTTATATGAAGGGTGTTCACACCGATTTCCGTGCGCAAGGTATTTCAGAGTGAATATTACAAACCACTCAGGTTTGAAACGACGTAACGACGTTTGACAGTAAATTAACTACAAGGCTGCAGTTTCGTCGGTTTCTTGTCAAGCTTTCTTGAGACGTTCGCTGGATTGTGTGTTCCTTGTCGCCTTCAGGAGAGGCCAAAGTACACATTTTCACACGTATGAGTAAAAATGTTGACTACACTGCAGCTGGAGACCACCATTAAAAGATTGATCATAGACGATGATGTTGTCGACATTTGTTTTCTCAACTAGGTTCCGTTTAATCTTTTTAAGTCCAATCATCGGATGATATGAGTTCGCATGCGATATGATCGAACTAGTTACCTAATCGGAATGATACTGGTGCGGATTTATAGTACGGTTGCAATACTTGCAATGGAACCACCCGTCATGTTTGATTGTTATTTTAACGCTATCAGCAGACAATAAATAACGGTGATGCGTGTAGGATTGATTCCAAATAGTCAGATTTAACATTTCGGTACAACCTATCGAAGAATGCGAACACGTGCCGACATTTAGGGAAGCAGATGCAAAGCATAAAAATGGAAATGTATTCGTGTTCAGAAAAATTTTAAATAGTCAGCCACTTCTGCTCCGTTCGCTCTTCATGAGAATTTATGTCAAGTTTATTATAATCAACTATGAGAACCTAGGAAATGTCCTAGTACAACTAAACTTGTGTCGTACTAATTTTCCGATAGACACTTTTAATCGATACCTTCAGTATTCTTGGTTTACTGCCGTGACCAAACAAATGTCGAAATCAGTAAACACACTTTTTTCTTTTCTGTATGAATTAACTTATGTATAAAACAGTTGAACGAGATCTAACTCAAAGGTTTTTTAATTTCTATTCGAACTTTCTATAAAAACAGCAAGTTCATCTATGTTGGTAATCTATGCAAACTGACATATGATTACACTTGAAAACAAAAGATTGTTGTATGGATTAAACTTCGATTACCGTTTTTGAACGCCAACTGACAGAATATACTCAGTAAACCGACTGACAAGTCACAATTTGAAATTATTTACTTCCGTTTCAAATGGCATTTTTTATGGTTAATCTAAGCATCTTTTCATTCAGAATCCGTCATACTAACGTAGGTGTACCTTAACAATAGTGGCTAATTTGTGGTTAGCAAACACTTTGCACACAGGAATGCAACAGAATTTTGTAAGTGTGGCGTAACACACGTTGTTGAATTGGTTCATGATAAACACGTATATTAATGTGAGTGACCCTCAGCTGGCGCTATTGTTGGTTACCAAAATATGCAATCTTGCTTATGAGTTATCTCATGTTTACACTTCCAACAAAATTCTAACGGTTTATTCTGTATTTTTTTTAAACTGTTTACTTTTCCATATTGAAACGTCGATCTTTTTCGTCTGACCATCTACATCAATTATTTAACGATTCCTGTCACAGTGTGTCTTTGGGAAACCATCAGCATCCATCGGATAACTTGTATATTCGGTTTAATACACGTTTGGATTTACATTCTGACATGGATACACAAGAGAACTGTATTATCAACTCTGTTTTATAAGCCTAGTTGAACAATGAATTTAACACTGTCATGTCTTCCCATAAGTTTGTGTTAGACCACGTTGCACTTATCCATGTGAAGCACCCTCTTGAAAAATGTACAGAGTCGAATAGCCCGGCGTCATTTCACAATATCGATTTGTGGTTTGTTAAACTGATACTGGTAACCAGACGACAAAATTTCCCCAACAACCTGGACCGTCATTTGATCTCATGAGGTTCTGTGTTACTAAATGATATGGTCAATCCTCCGAGCGCACTACTTGTTACGGGAGTGAGTAATATCACTGATGCACCGGCAGTAATTTGGCGCTCTCTAGTTTAAGTTTCAACCCTTTGAAATAGAAGACAAACACACAGGTTCTAATCTATAGATTTGTAGTCAGTCACAATACAGTTATCACGGTGTGTCGCATCACAGTCGAAAACGTTCCAGTTTTAATACTGAAAATACGTTGAGCAAAACTATGGCCTGATGTAAATATTGAACCATAGACAAGTGAAATATGTCATTGGTAGTCCAGGCAGACATGCGGAGGTCTTGAGAACATATATTCTTGTTATTAACTATTCGGCCAAAGGTCATCGACGAACACTAAACTAATGATAATCAAATGTCTGACGGTTTCCAAAACACGGACATCCCTTTTTCAGCCCGTCGTATGTGACAAAGTAATCAATGACATCAGGGAAGAATTGAAAATGCTCAGAGACCTGTTTATAAAGCTATTGTCAAATATTTGATTCTCTGTATCGGAATTACTCGTTTTGATCAGCAAACATTCAACCTTTCCACCTGTCTTTTGTTCGACGGCTGATATGGTGTAATTTTTGATATTGCAGTAGTCTCCAACAGCCGATTACTTAAAATCTGTCTAAGTGATCAATGCAGGCATTGATGCAACAAACGTTGGTAATGCGAAATTCATAAACGGGCCTTTATTCGTAGGAAGTAAAGCAGTATTGTGAGACAGATCACTAGGTTAACTCTGCTATTCCGCCGTTCTTAGGTTCTACAGATTCAGCGTTAAGAAGAGGTTTGTTCCTGTTTCAAAGTGAAAACCTTATGAACATGCTTGAAAAATGTTATTGTTGGTAACAAAACCTTAAGCGATGATTGACATTCTCAGTTGTTTAGTGAAACCCGGATTCGTGTTAACTAAAAGGACGCAGTAAGGAGAACATCAATGACTGACAATTATCCCGATAGGTTTTTGCTGTTTAATACCGTTCCGTCACATTTAACGATTCAGAGCAGTTACGGGAGAATGTTTGCGTTGATGAGCTTCAAACTGTTTGTAACGCAGTTGGGCAAGACGCAAAAAACAATTTTCTGTTAGAATTTAACTTTCTTGCAGACTAGTAGATTATGTGTAAAATTAAGCAGTATTTATTTAAAACAACAAAACAGTTCACTGAAACAATTTCTGAAGTTACTCAGTAGTATAACTAACGTGAGGCTGAAAGCCTCATAAACATCAACAAAGGTGTATTTTATTCGGAAAATATATTTATGAAGACCATTGCTTAACGATAGAAAGAGTATTAGAAATGAAGTGTTTCATTGCAAAGTTCAAGATCGTTCTTCGTGAAAGAGTTATTAGCATTCCCTTTATTTATTTATTACTACTCAGCGCAAGTTAACAGATTTCATTGTGACAGACTAAATAAACACACTGGTTGTTCCCATCAATTTATATGCCAGATAACTATACTGGAGTTCGAAAGTCGTTGAGTGAGTAGAGGAGCGAATGATGCAAACGGAATTCTCATTTTTGATTAAGCGTTCTGCAATCTCTCAGTTTAAATGAATAATGTTTCAGTAATCCAAACCTCATTAGCAAATGTCCTCGTGAAATAGACAGTGAATTGGTAAAAATGTATTTCCGGGATCAACTGCATCAGTTATGAGACACTGATAAACCAAATAATGTCTTCCAGAAACTGTTTGAAATAAATGAAATTAGCTCGAGAATGCTGGGGAATATTACATTTATCAGCATGTGTGCAATATTCACTCTGCCCTAACTTCTATCTACAGAACCCTGACAACATTGTTAACTCAGTACCCAAATGACGCTCTACGCTCAAAACGGCTTATTGAGGTCCTACCTTTCCAATGACCTAATGAAGGTCAGCCCAAATAACTGAAATCTTTTTCGTCAATACCTTAGGGTATGGTTTATTCTTTTGTGATTTGTCTCCAACTGACATCTCAGAAAGTCTGCAATTTAAATCGTGTAAACCCCCAAGGGAAAAAGAAAAAAACTGTAACTGTTGACTAAATGGTTAGAAGCATCAAACTGAATAGTAGAGAAAACAGTGCATTCTTAATCAGCAATTCTGTGAAGTGGCAATTTAACTGAATAGGGCATTTTTCATTTATGCACTTCGACGACCGTTCATCATTAACAGGGATCAGTCAGGTGGCAAACATTGTTCTTTCCTCTGAAGATTCAATTACTTGCAATTCTTCCTCGACAAAATCATTCAAGCATATAACGTGGGTAGTGATCCTGGTCCTAGAAATCACTATTGAGATATCCCCAGAAGCTCCGACTGTTTCCTAACGAGGCTTAGGTGAACAAACAGAAATTTTGTATACTCTGGTATGCAGAAAACGAACGATTATTTGTGAAGTGTGCATTCAAAACATTCAAGGTCATTCACCGTAGTCACGAGAACAACTATTTTCGAATTTAAAAAATGTCAATAGAGGGAAAACAACTTTTCAGTATAAGTACATTTGACGAAAGTCGTCTTTTCAATGACCGTAGACGGCGTGACTTCGGTTAAACAAAATTCAGTCCGAAATTAACATGAACAATGATTAGAGTCGGGTTAGATTGGGAGATGTCAGAAAGAAGACATTCTGAGCAAACGCAGAACAGCTTCTGTTGAACGGATAGTTATTTTGCTCAGACACGTTCATTTTATCTGATAAGAGTCACCTTCAGGATCTGAGTTAGCGAGATGCTGAGTAAAGGTTTTTAAGACGCAATCCTACAGATTATGGTAATGGTTTTCAGGTATTTTTATCAAGTCAAGTTAGTCATTGAATTGTATGCAGGTGGGATGTAATACGGTAGCCAGCTGCACAAAATGTTCTCCGATAAGGATAGTCTATCATGAAATCACCTGACTCTAGAAAAATATTTCAGTATTCAAGTAAAAAATGGCAGTCTTCCACTAACGCAAGCTTAGTTATTAGGCAACGTTGTGTATACACAACAACATGCACATGAATAGCGATACTACATGCCCGTGATATACCATTAAGCTTCTGGTAAATGTGGTATACTCACAATAATAATTCGTGAATAATCCTTCAATATTTTGTTTGAATTTAGTTTAAAGCTCAGTCTTTTTCTGAAAACTACACCATTATTCGAATTTACCACGAACGAAATTCGAGTTCGATGATTTTCTTTCGAAAAAGGGTGCCTGGAACATCTATCCGAATGCAAAAGCTCTGAACATGTGCGGATGTTGTTCAGATCAACCCAGTCATACCTTCATTTTTACTTCATACTCATTATTAATCACAAGAATTCTATGTAGGTTTAATAAACTTGGATAATCCAACCCGAATCAAGAGTTCAATCGCTCGTAGTTGACTGTAGATAACAAATGATAACTGTGGGTTAATGTCAGGCAATCTGATCACTGTTCAAATGAAAAGGTGGTTGAGTGTTTAAATTTGATATTTCAGTCTTGTCTACTGAGGGATCGTCGGCACATTGATTAACGTGGTTACCTTATACAGCTATGGCCCGATATCTCATTTATGCCACAGTGATGTTCCGCGTTATTAATGAATTCATAACAAGGGTAAAACTCAAAGCTAACGTATTGTTGAAAAAGAGACTGTTTGATAAGTCTATCTGAATATCAACCTGTTTACTTCAAGTCAGTCAAACTCCGGGTCATAGCTTAGTGATTATTTGGTTCTTAGATCATTTGATATACTGAAGAGAGGCATATGTAGATTGATGTCGCATTTGTTAAACACGGGCAACTTTGAGTGCATTTTTGCTACTTTGTAGGCTAGATGGATAATGCGTAGAAAGGTCCACATTACCACTCATAATCAAAATACAGTCACATTTTGTTTGCTTTGTTTGGATACTACAAGGGTGACGGTGAATTTCGTGCATGAGGATGAATTGAAATCGTTTGAATACAGTTGCCTGAGCACACAGTAATGATCGATCTTCAAAAGTGTCGAACACACATAAAACGTTCTAGGGCTACTGACGTTGTGTTCTCCACTTGTGCTTGTTAACCACTTTTGCACGCTGATTGTCAGCCGCATAAGCATTACATAACCATTCAGTTTGTTCTGTGGGTTGTTAGTCAGCCTCGGTATTCAACTGGCAGTATACAGTAACACATTTCTTAAACGAGAGTGTCACTAGTGATGAATAACTTAATAATTTCTGTCTTGTACATCAACAAGATTGACATTACGAACATTTACTATGATTTCAAGCTATTATTTATAAAAGGTGGAATTAGACCATAACTCATGTACCGACTTATCGCAATTTGGCAATCTGTGCTTTCTATCGAAGGTGAATCAAGGAAATCGAAAGACCATCCTACCGTATAATTTCCAGCTGATACACGCTAGCGGTTTATTCGTTAAAATGTTGCACTAATATTCACTTTTGCTCAACAATTGTACATGTGTACAATGATTAAATCATCGTTACATTTTTCTCTATGTGTGAATCAGAAATAAGGAGCATTTTTCTCAGATATTTTGAGAAACATTTACAAATCTCTTCATCAGAAACATTGTCGTTATCAGCATTGACGTTTTCTTGTCTTCGCCGTTGTCAAACTAATCGACGTTAACAAAAGCTTCAAACTGGTGTTTAACTGCATTAATCCCAAAAGAAAAGTAGATTAAATTAAATGGGGTGAGGAAGTAAATTATTTCACGAAACTTGTTTCAAGAATCAATCTATCAATCAACTTGAAATGCTAACATCTGGCGTAAAAATGGTTATGTTTTATGTTAGAATAAGTCAACATCTGTCAGACACCTGTTTGCATGCGGTTCATACTGCCACACTTCACTAAAGGTTTGTACTGCACAACACAACGCAGTAAAAATAACAGATCTTCACAGCACCCTCTGTGATAACCATGTTTGCTTAGTCTTAACACAGCATATATGCTGCTTTAATGCTCAGCTTGTTTAATGTAAGACAGTCGGGTTCAGACAGCACGTTATTGAGTAAAAACTTGTTATAAGGTACATACTCTACGATGATGAACATTCACTTTTTGGCTATCCCAATATTAGTAAAAAATATCAAAATTTATATTCCCTTGTCTCTTCTCCACGTTTACTTTACATTTAGTAAATACACTGGTTGGTTCACTTGGTTATTTCCGGTTGACTGAAGTTGACTGTTGAAAGGATTCGACTGTCCTATCTGAATATATCTTCCGCATTAAGAATGTCTACGTAAAATATGTTCTTGGCTTCAATCTATTGTCAGCAAGTGAAACAAACTGGCACTTGATGCGGGTTTATTAGTGAAAATAGCATATTTAGTGCACTATTGTGTTCGTACGTATGTGAGAAGACTGTCAGACATTCAGACATAAACAGGGTAACCGGATGAGTTCACAAGGAGATTTTGAGTACCGTATGATAGCTACTGAACAGCAGTGAACCCGAGTGGGTGCTGTTTTTTGGCGAATAGGTCGAATGTTTCTCCAGCAGATATTTTTATTAGAGACCCAAGTTGATTAACATGTCCAACACAAGTAATATTTTTAGACGGCGTGATAATACTGTTGGACGTGGCACAAATTACATTCAGCGTGCAGAATACACCACAGTGCGTCACAGTTCGTTCTTTGGTTAACGAACTCTATGCAATGTGGAAACCGGTACAGATTTTGTGACATTCCAGCAGCTCGGCTTCATTCATTTTACCCTGCAATTAAACAATAAAATATGTAATTTAAAACGATTGGTTCCCTTGAGCAGTTTGAACAAAGCAGTTAGAACACGACAGCTGGTAGACGCAAGTATTTCGTATTGACTCGTCAGTATCATATATGGAGGATGAAAAAATCTCCATACAAGATTTATGCCTATGCATCAATTCATTCGCTATTTTCAGTTACACACGTGAAATGAAATACAAACAAGTGGACATGTAAGCAATTAAAAGCAATCAAACACCATTCGGACATGAGTTAACAGTGGTAATTTATATGAATGTAGATTGCAAAAAAGAAATGTGAAGACATGTTTAAAATGGGACCAATAAGTATAGAGTAAGAATAGGAATGTTGTATGACAGGCAGTTTCGTTGTGAATAGTATACTACCCACAAGTAGTATGTCACCCACAGGAGACCTTCAGGAAAAAAAGGGCAAGCTCCGAACGCCAGGAAGACGACGGACAAGAAGAGACTATCGGAATAGTGTATACGCGCTTTGGCAAAAGTTCAACCAAGGCGAATGACAATTATGTATGTGAATGCATGTCTGATGTGCAAATGAGGGTGCATGTTTGTGGTTTGGTTTTTGACATGACTTATACGGGAGTTTGCGCAATCAACGATTTCCCAGGCCAAGCGTATTTGCCGCCACAACAGGAAGAGCATTCACTCTATGGAACGTGCTGTCTAGTTAGCGAAAGACTAACAGACACCCGTTTCTGAGCACATAAAGGTGATTTCACACAACATATTACAAGCACGTGATGAAACAGTAGGCTGTTTTTGTTCACTGTCAGACGAATAACACGGAATGCTTTAAGGGAATCTATTCGATGACCAGATTTTTGTAGGTGCCTCGTAAATGCACTACGTGCTATTCCGATTTTGGCAGTCAGACACCATTTGAAGAGATGTTCAGAGGCCCGAATTTGGAGTGACCTCACCGCAGATAAGCAAATCTATAAACATTGATTGATTCGGCACGTGTGAAAAACGGCTCCTTTCTATAACTTGAATTGTT
Source organism: Paragonimus skrjabini miyazakii (assembly GCA_014338405.1). Lineage (NCBI taxonomy): Eukaryota > Metazoa > Platyhelminthes > Trematoda > Plagiorchiida > Troglotrematidae > Paragonimus > Paragonimus skrjabini miyazakii. The sequence continues at coordinate 47,548 of JTDE01001656.1, read as the reverse complement.
CAATGTAGCACAGTGACTTCGATTGAGGAGGTAGATTTTATCCAACCAACTTTTATCGAGAAGGGACATTCTATTTGTTTTACCTAGATGTATTCTAAGCCGCCCGACTTTCAATCAACCCTCACAACGATATCACGGAAACCTGTTTTTATCCCACTATCCTAAAAGGAGATGATGTGCACCCTTCATAAGGTACAAAGCAACAACACTGCCAAATCGCAACTATATGTCAGTCAAAGGTAGCTGGCAGCAATGAAAGCGTTTTGAGCATACTTCAGCAGAATTTTAGGTGGTCGACCATATCACTTTCAAGCAGTACTATGCCATAGCTGTTTGTTGTAGTAAGTTGGGCCAAAATGTTTTACTGTTGCACATGTGGTATCACGATTAAAAATGACGTGTGGTAGGCAGACTTCTCTTCCGTGGAGCGTTTTCCACATATATACTGAATCAACAAAGTTGAGCGATTTGTAGCGTGTACCGTACTGACGCTGACCTGCAGTTTCTTTGACCAATTCCGCCTGGTTTGGACTAGCCCTGTCAACACTGAACATATCACCACAATTTACCCACATTTTCCCTTCTAATTTTACTCCAGTTTCACAGAATTGTTGTTTTTGTTGACCAGTGTAGAATAACAACGATCGTACGATGAGATTTTAGTTTGGCAGTGAAGTTTACCGGTGCAGCAGCAAGACTTAATTCTGAAGCAAAACATGATTGTAAAACTGGGCATGTTCTGCTGGTTTTGTTACTTAAATATAATCTTTCAGCGATACTGCCATCGAGAGCTATGGGTATCTTGTAAAGTCTGTTCTTCTCCAGCTTGAATTATGTGTTCTAGTTCAGTCTGCATTTCACCCGATGATCCGGCTTACTTATATTGCTCTCTAACTTATTTGTCGTGAGAACTGCAATTGAAACGGCACAGCTACGTCGAACTGCGCAACCTCCACGGTAAAATCTGACTAAATAGTTTCGTACAGTTGGCGTTGCCACGCGATAAGTTTCGGCGCATTTTTACTCATCAGGGAAAGAAATATTGATCCACAGGGCCCCTTGACTAGCTGTTGACCTCCGATCAAAAAATAAAACACTGATTTCGCATAAAAGTACATATAGCCCTACGAAAACTAGTGTGTAATCACTGAATGTATGACTCTCGAGTTGGACGCAGAAACTAAGTGCTTATTATCAAGAATGTGCTGCAAAACAAAATTACACATCGAGTTTACCAACGGTCGGCTGGGCTTAGTAACCGTCATAAAACATAAATGACCTCAATGACAACCTCAGGAGTTCGGCTCCTCCCACATATCCGTGTATCCCAATAGTATACCTCAACTGTGTACTCAATCGTCAAGCTTTAAATTAGGGCCAACTGCGAAAAGTCTGGGCTTTAGCTGGACCTGAATCAGCGACAAAAACAACATGTCCAAACATACAGGCCGATCTGCAAACCCATGTGAGTAGCTCGGAAATTTCGCAGCTGAACTAGATCGCTTGTCCAATGCACTGTGTCATACCGAATCCATCTAACGACCCAGCGAACTTTAAACATTCCGATTTTCTTGAGGTTTCATAAATCAGCTGGCAGAGTATTCGATGCCTTTGAGCATGCTGTTTTTGTCGTTGGTTCAAATCCAACAGGAGTCCAAGCATTTCACAGTTGTCCCCCTTCAAAGGATGAAATCTGCCGCGCTACCTACAGGTAACGTAAACGTTGTATCGCCTAACAGGTAGCAAATAAACGTCCATTGCTCAACTGTCCTTTTCAGTGCAAATTCTCTTGTGAAATTGCGTTTAGCCAACCAACATGTTTATTTGTTTAATCGACATGCCAAAATCGGCGGGAAGGTTCACTCTTAGACATATAAAAGTACCTAGAAATAGACAGTCAGTAGAATTTCAACGAATGTAGAATACGGTCTCCGCCATTAGAAAATCATGCTTGTTAGAATACTCAAGTCAGTTCAGGTTTAACGCCAGTCTGAGAAAGTTGTGTAGAAAATTTGGATACGTTGGATTTTACTGTTATCTCTGATTTCATAAACTATAAGTGCGCTCACCCAATTGAGTGTACGCCGTTAACTTCAAATGATAAATGCTAAAGTCTTATCCTGAGTTAACTAGTTAATTTATTTATTAAAACTATTTAAACTGTGTTTTCACTCTTTCTATCACAATCGGTGTAAATGATGCTAAGACAGTGTGGCAGCGGAAAGTGTTCTTACCTAGTCATGGAATTCAGGGTCAAACTAAATTGAATAATGGTTTCATTTGACTGTGCCTTTCATAATCACCAACGCCACCTAGATAGCTACTTCTGAAAGATCGTACTTTATCTGACGTTTGTCCTAGCTAGAGTCTATCAATAGAGCACGCCATCGCCACGACCGGAAACGAAACTCAGCATATACGTTCACGAAGCAACCTTGATGGTTATGGTGACGATGGCTTCATACTTAACCCGACCACATGATTGTAATTGTGAGCAGTGCACAAATTATTTGATCTTTCAGAAAGAAAGCACTCACAATTTTAGACATATCATTTACGGCCAAAGAGCTCTAGTAGGAAAAAATTCATTCTGTTGATTATATTCGGAACGGACTGGATTAACAACCAATGAGAAGGTATCTGAGACCAATTTGTAAGCGAACCTATGCACATATTGACTACAATTAATTTGGAGCACCTATTCTTGTTGAATCCAGTTGTATAACTTGTGTATACACAAACAAGAGTGGTTTCTAGATGACCAAACAGTAAAAATAAGGTAAAAATCGACTGAACCAAGTAAACTGACCATCAAAAAACAGTGTTATTATACTTCCTACATAGCTTGGCGTATTGTGACGTTTTTTGTTTTCTAAGAGGATCAACTGTCCGCAGGTCCATTAACGGGATTTACGAGATATGCTAGTTACAAGCAGCAAAGAGGGAAACAGTGTAATGATCACCGAAAGTAACCGGTGGAAGGTATAACTTATAATTTTCCAGTAGCCAGTACGTTGGTGTATTGTAGTTTCACGTATGGGAAAGACAGCTGACGCCATCAGAAAGTGTCATGCCTTAAATTTTCCGAGGAGAAATTCCTTCATCTTAAAGCTTTAAGTTGATCAATTACCAGAGTTAAAAGTTGCTGTTGTCAACTTGATTGGCGCACATTCTCCACTGTATCAGTTCACCTTTAACGGAAATTGTGTGTGGGGTAACAGTTTACAGAACATTGTTGCAGAAGTGTACAATCGGAATGCGGACCAATTTTACCAGCTGACAGGTTTCCAATTTTTGGGACTACTGATTAGAAGTTTGTAATCTGATTTGTGGAAAATATAAATGGAGTTATTAACTTCGAGAGAGTTTTTATTCTGCATGCTAACGTCGAGGAAAAATGTTACGCCATCCGTAAACCTATTAGATATGAAGTATGGTGTAGAAAATGTAGGCCTGTGTAAATGGCTTATTCATAAAACGGTATATAAACAGTGAAACACACTTTCAACAGTTAACGTATTTTAAGTGTACCCATGAGGACCATGGTGTAGCCATTAAGCACTTTTAGTAACTCAAGTCCAGACAAATTAAGCCACGTTCGTGTTACAAGACTTTCAGCCCATGCTGAAAGAATTAATTTGAGAACTCATGTGATTTTTAATTAAAACAATCGCATATCTGTTCACCGACAGTGTTTTTCCTGAATCCCACGAGAACAAACAAAACTCAAAGGACCGCATGGTAAATGAAGCTCCGATGATGTATCTTTGTATAGACTGGTAAGCAATGTATGCCAGCCCCGGTTCTAAATTATCACTGCAACATAAAATTGTGTATGCAATTTATTCCCAATGTTTGTGGACAATATTCTGTACACGTTCTTCATGAATTAAAGACGTATGCACTGACAAGTTTCAAATTTTATTCCCCAAGGCTATTTGCAGTGTAACCTAAAGTGTATAATCCCTTAGGTTTCCTTCTAGTTTACACGCAGCCGTGTCCACGTTTCAACCCGACGCTGGATGTAGCTGCAGAAAACTCTGAATGGCCGTTTCAGCAGTCTTGGTCGGGTTATATCGGGAATATTTTTGGGCAGTTGGTTCCATGGCAGGGCAGACTGTTAGCAAGATGGCATTGAACCTATACTCTTATACACGCACCATTCATGCACCATTCATCTAATGGGGTGGCAATTAGAAACAGTTAGACAAACCAAACAGACGAAATAAAAATGTAAATTGTGATAGAAAATGGAACCCCGTATGCTACTATGAATTGATGAGAGTGTTATGGTAACAGAAGTTATCATTAGAAGTTCTTCAATAGCTTTTACTGAAACGTATTTTAGCGTCAAACATTGGATAGAGTTCAAAACGTCATCTATATCATGTATGCGTGAGAGGTGAGTTGTTTGATCCTAAACCACTTGTCTTGGTCTGCACCTTCAAATATCGCTATGCCCACATTTATACCAGAATAGTATCAATGAACATTGTGATGCCCCGCGCATTAGTAAAATAGTCAAGTCACTCGAAAGAAATTCATTATAGTGCTTAGATAATTCGAAATGATTTATGGTTGAAAACATTAAAATTTGACATCGCATCCTACTTCAGGACAGTGAACCTACCTTGATCAAATTCCACGTTTACACACGTCATTATTCATTGTGCCTTCTTAATTAATGTTTAGCAGTTAAGTGGAAAACTTTATCAACCCACGTTTTCTCTGTGCAAAATAACAGATGGTTTTTAATTAACCATAGTGATTGTAAAACGTCGATTCAGTAAAAACGGACAAATACACCAGATTCTTAATTTTTCATAATTCATGATTTAATTCACAAAATAAGCCACGAACATTTGGATTTCTGTCGACTAAACCTTAAATTATTGAAATTCTTGTCTACTGAGGTACTCAGATAAGCAATTCTAAAAACAAACTATCACGCATTTATTAACCCGTTCAGTTAGTAGTCACATCAGAATGCATGAATCTCAATAAACAACCTGTCAGTTCACCCCTGTCTGGTTGCGGGAAATTGCTAAATTTATTGCTAATTCTTGCAATGCCTAAACCGCGTATGATTGTTTATAGTTCACAGCTGGGGGAGAAACCTGTGCTAATTCAGCTTGCTAGACAGATTCATCCATATATGTCAGAATAGTGGTAGCAGGAGGTAAAATAATCAATAACAGTAGACTCGATCAATTTAGATGCCTCTCATTTTATATGAAATACACATCCGTAATTGTTATAAAGCATAGTATAGTGCTCAAAACGCATAATGCCAACACATTTTTTGAAAGAAAATATTGGTCACAGATTTAACGGGCTGAAGGGTATAAGGAAACCAGCAATTAGTGCGTGAATGCCAGTACGAGAATTAGATATCCATAATTACACTGAAGATGTAAAAACGAAAACTGTTGTATGATCTGTTTTCTCAGTTAAGTCACATCCGTAATAGCTGTTGTAATGATCGTAAATTTTCATCACATTGGGTCCGTGTTGGCAACTGCTAAGCTAAGATACGCCAGTTGCCCCGTTTGAGATATGCGTTAGCTAGTTGACGAATGTCTATAAAGTCATAATCCTCAACCAATGGAAAATTACTTGCGCAAGGTTGGAATTTCACCACTTAATTAATTCTAAAAGTATTCTTAACTGCTTAAAAATAATCTATTCTTTCTGTAAATTATGTTGCATACGTCAACATAATACTGAATTTTGCGGGACAAAGTAGCAAGTGTGGAGACTTGACTTTTTAGCCCAGGAATGAGTAACAATTCATGGACAAGCCGTTTCAAGGGCGAGGTAGGTAATACAACGAAGAATACAGCAAACGTGATGAAATTTTGGCATATAACCACAGTTAACCAAACGTTTATGAGGTAATGCTTATAATCACAATCAAGTCATGGGCGTACTCATCGTTATAAGTAATAGATATTGCGTAGTCAATCCCAGTGCAAAAACTAGACGAATATATCCATTTGGAACAAACGTTTTTTCGTCTCCTCGCTCTGCTACTGAGTTAAAAGGCATGTAACTACCTGTATTGTGTGTGTTTTATCCCGAAATATTAATGCATATGCGAAGGCTTCATTCGCCGGTTGCGTTTTATCTCTTATCTCATCTGGCCACCATCCATCGAACTATCCAACTTAGTGTAGGTTATGCTTGGAAGGTAAGAACGACGAGAAATACTAGAAAGTTAATTATCCTTGTGTCATATGTTACTGTTGAATGCTATGATTAGTTTTTGATTGGTTTCACAAACACACAAACTCGTGTCATAGACCATTGCTGACTTCTGTTGATCGGTACGACAAACGACCGTGGGGCACGATCACTCCATAAATTGGAACAACTTTTGTTGAAATCAATATGTGTACCCTACAGATGGCAACAGTGAGCAAAACTGAAAGTTACTTTAGACATACTAAGTCCACATACGTCAACTGACTAGCCTATATGTTATCGGCTTGCTAAGATCTGATGCTATTTACAGCGATAAAGCTTAGCAACGTGCCGATGTGGAGTGTTTGATGATTATTCATCACAGATCGATAGGAACCAATCATTCTGAAAGTGAATGGGCTAAATTAATCCTTTTCAGAATTAATCAAGCCAACTCACGTGACCCCAAGTAACAATACATCCGCAGCCACTACATGAGATTGTCTGAAGATTCAATTGCAGATTACCGTACAGAGTTTGGTTACATTCTACATGATGACATGTCTTTCTTCTGTGACGATCTGTCTACAACTACTATTTACCATTATGACCGCATGGTTCATTTTTACCCAAACTTTCATGGGCCTGATAAACGAGTTGAGGTTTTCTTGCAGATATGTCATTCCGTACCCACTTAACGTAAAAGATGTTTAATTGAACCTCGTGGTACCTGTTTACCCGGGGATATTAGCACCACTGAGGGTATGCATTTGATGTAAAATTGCTTAACTGGCAGCTACACAAAGGTGTGTGTTATAGTTGATGGTTTAACGCAGTTGTTTAAAATCTGCAAACTTTTACACTGCCGACACCGGATTTGGTCGGTAGGAAACCTATTTTAGTGGTAAATTGTTGGAACCACATTGGCAACAAGCAAGGGTAATGTTTTTGGACCCAAAATGAAGGGAAAACTCTTTCAGCAAGTCTCAAAGCGCTTTACGTAGGTTGTAGGTCTAAAGTAAACTCCATGTAAATCAGGAACAAATCCTGAAAAAGTGATTTTAAACCACATTTAATAAATTTCTACTTGTTTCTACAGCTTAAATGAAATAATACTACTGTAGCTATTTTTCTCGTATCATATCGCTTATGCTGCTAGAACATCGTGCCAACTGGGTGAATACTTTACTCTCTCAGTTAAAATATTAAAACCTGTTTTTCTTGCATTTTGTTAAGCTTGATTAAAACCAGTATACGCGTTCAGGTAATGACATCTGTGGGTGTACAAGTTACGTCTGGGATGGTTGTCTGATTCATATACCAAAATGCACAAGATATGTTGTGTCTATGATACGATGTACATTGATCCGTGGAGTTGATGAACATATTTACGGGAATGCATTATAATGAACTACCAGTTAGCCAACAGTTCTCAATAACCTCTTCAGACGTTTAGATCCAAGTTGTTGTGCGTGATTTAGAATGTTTAGTTTCAACTTCAACCACCAGATTTTTAAAAAGCCTGATGAACAGTAATTGTTCCTTGCACACGAAACAACCTGACCGCTTCGTTTCTCAAATAAACATTTTTTATTCATCGTTTAAGCAAGCTATCAAACGATCTGGTAAGTTTTTCAAACCATTCTGTTCCTGCAGAGAACTTTAGAGCACAATTTCTGCAAGCCGTATGGCACTGTGAATTTCTCAAACCTTATCAAGTACACTCGCCAAAAGACATTAGAAAATGGGTGTACAAAAGTACAATGTTTTCTATACGTTCTCCGAGAACCAGGGAATTTTGCTTAGACCTGGCCTGATGCTCGCAATCAACCAACTGGACATTCAGGCGAATTTGTGTACCTACAGGCATAAATGACAATTTGAACGGCTTAGTTTGTTTTTTAAAAACATTGAGCTCCTCAGGAAGGATAATAAGTAAAATTACAGAACGACGTTTCTTTCACAAACTGCTGGCCGTGATAACGAACTAGTCGTAGAAATCTCGGTGCGTCATTCGTGAAATGGGTTTCTTTTTGTAGTTGCTATATAAATAAGCTGGTACGAGTACAAGTTACCTCCAGTATACTAACACAGGTTTTTGTTCGAAACACCCAACCGTTCACAACAAAGTAGACATGAACAAATTCCCGTTAAAAAATTAGTCCACTCTGTAGAACGCGGTAAGCATATGTATTAACAAAATAAATAAGTAGTGTGAATATGCCACTTTTTTAGATCAGTCACCTAAGCACTGTGAGCTGCTCGTGCAACAACATGCAAGAGGAATGAGCTTGCTGAAATTTTTTTTTCACGAGGCAAATATGCTTTACATTCACAATATTATAGAATAAACCCAATTAAATAGCACGAATGATATGGAAATCTCTTGAAATAATGTACGGAGTGGTCAGTTAGTATTTGTCGGTAAAGCCAAAATTATTGCAAAACTTGTAGTGATAGACAAATAGGTTTATAATGCCTAGTAGACATTTACACATCAACAAGAGTATTGGAAGATAAAGGTCGTGTGATCAAATCAAGCAAATGTCTTAAACTCATGGAGTCATACAGCATTCGCAGTGAAATTGAACAACTGTGCTCACAGACCACACACATGCACATACTTGTTTAATCATTAACATCTAGTTACCGCGGAATAAACAGCACCTTCTCAGCTTATCAAACAAATGGTTGAGCACATACTAATCACACGACTTTATAAAGCAAGACGTTGGGTAATTATTTTTACCCACTAATTTATATAATGAGTAACAACAGGAATTGCGATCAGTATTCTACGGCACAAGGTAGTGGTTTGAATTATCTACTAGTAATGATGAACAGAATCACAGTTTGCTGAACGGTACAATAACACAGCTAGGTTTCAAGTTTTATCAAGCGTATATGAAATATTTGTTTAGTGTTATCTGTTTGTCAAAAATGTTCGCCTCCTATTCTGGTTACCGCAACACACAAAATCCTCGGCAACGCCTCTGCCTAAATGAGCCCTGTGTGTTGAACTTAGGACTGAGGACTTTCATTACGTGCCTTTGCAATTTATCTAATGTCTACAATTTGTAAAGCAGTCAAAATGACAAGAAATAATTCAGCAGAGTATAAACCTCGAAAGAGTTGATGATCTAAGTTTTCACGAATTAAGGAAGTATAAGGCTGTGTTCATCCAATGTCGAGAAATTCGTCAGAACAACTTTTTCTGAGCTTCACTATAAAATTAACATTGAGTTTTGCTCCATTAGTATGCTTTTCATCGTTACTACGAAGTTTGTGGAATGCCGTAGTGTACATGACTATATATGACTCTGTATTAGAACTGTGCCGTAATTCGTTAACTAGCATGAATCGTTCTAGAACTGGTGGCAAACGGCTTCAGCTAACCGAAATACTGTTGCCCACAAAACTGTCCAGATTACTTTAGTAAGTTATGGCCAAAATTTGCAGTTTCCTTCGGGTTGTCATGAGATTCCATGAATGTTTGTTGACAGTGAGCTTAAAGGAAATAACCGATCATGTCAAGATAAGCAACATCAGCATGGTTGGGTTTAAAAATGTTTTTACCTAAAAATGTTACCACTTGGCAAAAATGTACTGTTCTAATCCAAACATTGGTGATTATGTATGGCAGCATCCAAATTCAGGCATACACCCCACCCAGACTATTTTTAAATCAATGTTTACGGTCGATTTTTAAATTTGTTAAAACTCATCAATAGTACACACAGGACTTGTCAAGTTCCAATGGGACCAGAGTGTTAGTCACCGCTCCACTTGCGACACGCTAGATGTGACTGAATCATCATATGTGACTCACACAAAAAGCAACCCGTGGAGTTCTCCTCGTTGTTTCTCCAAAGTATTTCCAGCTTAGAAAAGCTGGCAATCCATGTAGGCTCTAGAACATTTTCTCTTTACCTATGAGTGTCACTCGACTTGTGAAAAACTCTTTTATTTTGCGAGTACATCTCAGGTCAAATGTTGAAACCACTCAAAGGGAACAAAGAGTTTGAGGAAATTATGGTCTCACTGACATACCGAGATAAACATAAATGATCAGCAAGTTTGAGAACACCTTCAGAAGGTTTCCGCAACAATACCGAACTGGTAGAGGTATACATCATTTCTGCGTAATCGACACACTAATCTGTCACAATGTGAACACTGCTCAGATGTATAATAACGCGCGCTACCACGCACACAACCTGAATGAACCGTTTGAACAGAACACTAAATTCTCTTTTAAAAACATTTGGAATGGCTTGCTAACCGCCTACACACATATGATGCGTGTGCGTATGTAAATAATTTAGGCGAAATGTTTACGGATAATAGTACGGGATTCAAATATGCAGCAGGCATGCAAGAGGTGTTTTTGGGGGTAGTGAAACCATAATTGAAGTAAGTACAAAAACGGTGCTGTTTCATTGTCATTTTTTAACGCAGTGGTGTTCTGCAGGACAAGCGCGCTTGAATGAGAAATTACCGGTTACATAGGCATGAGAGTATTGGCAAAATCAAGCTTGGATGAAAATTGTCAACTTTGCCTGCCCTCACGTTTCACAAAGTCTGATGATGTTCAGTGAAATATCATCGTCATTGTGCAGTTGGTAACTGCAGAAATTTAGAACTCGTCAGATCTGCAAAACGAAAAATATGATGTCACTTAGTCATGGCGCAGCAGCTCAGTTTCATGGACTTCACGTCACTGTTCACTAGTGTTTAAACCGCTTGTAGTTCGATAGACTATAGTACGAGGATACTTTAACGTCCGCTTATGTGCTCAGTAGTTAGGCAGAGAGTGTTAGCCATCGAAATTCATCGGTTATCAGCGTTGAGAGTAAACTAATGCCAAACTCAGATAAAGACATTCATAAGCGTATCCTATTGCAAGTAGAAACAAACAGACATCACATTGTGAATTGTGACAGGCAAACGTCAACGATCACCAATTTAAAAATAATTGATCAGAAGCAAACACAGCCCGGAAAAACACGTCATGAAATGTTCCACAAAAAATCTAAAATATCCAGGTTACAAAACCTGTCATGAGGCAGCAACCTGCGTTTGGGTATTGTGAATAATGACGTGTTGAATACACGTAATTCAAATATGCGTAAACCAAGGGCAACAATAAATGCATTATGACAGATTATCTTTCTCTAGTCATTTCTGAGAGCCAGAGAGATGTTCCTTTAATACGGTATTCGTTTCCGTGTTCTTTTGAGTTCGATCGAATGATACAGAAGTGTGCCTTCGAAAGAGCACAATCTTCTTTGTTAAACGCACTACAAAAGAATCAGTATAGTCTACATAAACCAAACTTCACACAAACCAATCGTCTGGAGTACAGCATTGCATAAGCTCAAATTTTATTAGTGAGACAATTAAACCGTGTCAACGTACATTCTAGTTAGATTCGTTACAAGAAGTGAATTTGAATTCAATAAGCATTGAGTCGATTGACGGTCTGAGTTTATACGATAGATCTACTATTAAAATGTATTCAAATTTACCCGGCTACCCTGATTACAGTTTCATATTAGAAAGGAACTCCAGTGATGAGCGAGAGTTTTAAACAAATCGTAAATGCAAGAGTGGCGTCACAATCAAGTTAACAGAGGTTGAATTGGCGTACACAGGAAAAGCTACCTTTTGTCCTAAACCAGGCACAAAACTATGTCTTAGACCCCAATACTGTATATAGGTATCGCTTGATCAGAGGATAGAATGCATCGACTTCAACGAATGAAATTTATCAGTTAACTAAACTACCGAAGTTGTCATAACGGTGGTAGTGACTATAAATGCAAACAGTTCGCTTTGGTTATACACACATTTTCTAACCTGCTTAAGTTAATCCTTAGGGACCAACTAGTATCCATCACCAGCCCCCAATAATCTGCATACAAACCTAAAATGTGGCTAGTTTTTATCTGCGATAGATTCTTCAGACGCTTATCTGAAAGCAGAATTTTGTACATGTAGTAGACACATTTTCACCATCTGCACAAATTACGGTTTGTATCATTATAATTGTCTATCATTCCGTGTAATATGCTCCCTGGCGCTTTTTCTTCTAATCCTGGACATGAAGTTCATTGACTTCACAGTTGCACGAACACCATTATGTTTGCTAGTGAGAGAGCAGAAGATTATCAGTCGCATGTTACTTTGGTGATAAAATGCATTGAAGTATTTCGTTTCTATAGTGAAATTAAAAAGACTCTCTGGTTTAATAATTGATTGGAAAGGATGTAGGCCAGAACCAGAGGGGATAAGACAAATACAACAGAAATGCACCCACCAACGAAAAAACCACCAATCATTCGGTGACCCGGTGAATTATCACACGAACTCTGTGCATTTCAAACGTGACAGGTTTGAATCACTGAATCGTCTGCTTACAAAATATTCATCGGCGTCAAGGTTTGAGGCTGGAAAGTAGACTTCAAGAAAATATCGAATACGAGTATGCGAACAACCCAATATGAGTCGAAATAAGAAATCACTTTTCAAGTAGAATTTCTATAGTAGAGCATCGGAGAAGTTAGTTTAAACAATGTTTCTGGTAAATCACAAAATTTGGACCTGCGTGCTTCATACACACAACAGTTTAGTGTTAACAGTCGTGGCCAATTGTTAGGGAGGTTTGAAGAACATGGTTGGGATAGAATGGCAGACGAGACGGTCTACGTTCTCCCGAATGCCCATCATTCAGGCGGTAACCCAAAGAAACTTAATCGCTACCTCATGAAACATTTCCGGGATGTCGTTCGAATATATCATTGAATACGTTATGGTCAGTCAGGTAGAGAGAGATATAACTTGGATAAATCACTCCTGTATAGATATCAGTACATTTTCCAGACATTACCGATTTAGCGATGTAGCGCATGTGCGGAATTTGTCATACCGGGGATATCTGATTTCTAATCGTCATTGTCATTTGTTGGGCTTATGGTATCCACCGAGTTCTGGTTGAGAATATCGTTTATACAGTCCAGACCAACTACCCGTGACCGCGGGCTGATGATGAGCAATCGTGTCAACAGCCCACCAGTAATTTACTAATTGACACTCTCACTAACGCTTATATCGGCTGACAAATTCCTCGAAAGTGTTGTAACAAACTATCAAACAGCCAGTGTGTGACGTGGTGATGACACAACAGATAGTCTTACTTTTCATGTACTAATGGGTACCGTTGCAACCGTAGAAATAATTCCACTCATTTCACAATTAGGAACGCTCTTTTTAAGAATGCCTGTGAAAAACGGTATTTTTTAAACGATCTTAGTAAAACAAAATGTGTGATATGTGGTGAGAGAATGAACGAGTCTGCTTAAAACTTGCGCCATAGCTGCAAATGTTTTACAGAGATGATTTTTAGTAAAAATACCTTATTGGACTACTTACATGTCAATTTCAAAATGCGCCCCCTGACCTAAGATTCTGGCGCAATCGCTCGTTATTTTTTCTGAAGTCATGGTGTAAGACTTCATGGGTGAACTATCTGAAGGTTCAAGTGGCTGGAGATGTGTTTTTGCTAGAAATTGTTAAAAGCATTTGGTAAACACTTGGTGAGTTATATATTTGAAACTATTCCCAATGAGAAATGTTTACACTCTCTCATAACCACCGAATTACGGGTCATTCTTTCAAATTTAAGCTCCAGTTGGGCAGATTATTATGTGAGTATGCCTTCTTACTAAGATTGGCCGCATCTTCTATCTGATTTTTCAACTCAGAAGACAGGAGTGAAACGGTCAAGACATGTAATGTGGGAGTCAGATGTAACTAACTCTTGCTGGTCAAAAGCTGTGCATGTCTGACATAGTCCGCTCAATTTTTTGTTTCTCAATCTGGCTAATTTTTGTTGATTCTTGAGTGTAAGTTTGTCATTTTTTTAACTTGCTGCTTTCTCACATAATCAACTCTCATTAAAAGTGGCTTCGTCACATCATTGAAGTGTCCAGCAATTTTTGTTCGTCGATTGGAACAGCAGTAGGATCTCACGGCTATTCTCCTCTTTCATCCTGATGCACAAACATCCGAAACGAAAAACCGGCTTTATGTTCAACCACCAAAAAAGAAAGATATGAAACAACTCTGTCACATATATAAAAGATGTTCTCCCAATTTGGTAATAAATTCAAAATTACGTCAATAATGAAAATTGTTCATGTCAATTAAACGTGCTCGTCGAAAACATCTGATAAAATAGCACTTATCATTTAGGGTAAGCAGAACTGTGTCATAACGTTTATAAAACTTAGTCATTTATGAGAAAATTGTCAGGGAGATGGAAACGTACTTGGAAAAATTGGAGCATGCTTATGTTGTCTTCGTTTACGCTGTCTATCAATAAGTTCCAAACATTAGTACACATAGTAAGGTGTGTGGAGAATTTATGATATAGGATAAACCATGGTGCAAGTTTTCAGTGTGCTTGTACTATAACCTATCAGCTTGCAGACAGGTTGTCAAGATCACGTAAGCAGCTCGATGCAATAGTTCACCGAACTTGAACGATAAAACGAGAGTTCTCACAGCTTTAATTATAAATATGTCTACTCAAAAGTAGTAACGTTATAAAAGTGCACTGCACGCATCTCTGCACAATCAACTACTGGTCAACAACCACCAGGTTAATATCCGATCAACATTTAGTATGCTGCGTTGTTGCAAACAAACAAAAAATTTCAGACATTTTTGTGTCTACCCCAAAAAAAATTCATTTCGAAATTCTGACAGCTTTGGGCATAGTCAATTCAAAACTGGGAAACGTGGTATAATTGGAGATTTATTGACACTTCACGGACTGAAAAACGTCAAATAACTTAAATGAGTATATGGGGATAGAACAAACGAAAGTTCCAAATTGTTATATTTGTAAATTGCAAGATACCAGCAGATTTAAGAGAAAATTCCATTTGACAGTTAATGTAAACACTGGCTACGAATTCAACACATCATTTAGATGTAAATGCACACTCATTAGAAATTTCTTAATATGATGCTGAAAAGAAAACAATACAGAAGAAACTATTTGGAAGTCGAGTAGTGTGCAGTAGATTATAGTTAAAAGTTTACTGTCAATTGAGATATGGCATTGCAGTTTGCAACAGGCGAGAACGAATAATCCATCACAAGGAACGTTGTGAGCATATAATGCGTTTTGGTCGTCACCGTAGATACAAGTCCAACTCTCCTTCATCTCCAAATGTTCAAACATTGTCACCTGTAGGGAAGTAGAGTTTAGCGCGTCAAAAATACACTTAGAAGGTTGCCTCTTTCCGAACACAAAGGTTAACTGGTTTTCAATTTCTGGAAGTAGATGTTAGCATCACTGGCTTCAATACCAGCCATCTTGCGAATCTTGCCCTCTTAGCTTACATAAAGAAGTGTTGTAGACCATGGTTTACATGACCTCCGGTTGAGTATACTCTGCTGCATGAAAAAACACTTTCTGATCCAAAACTACAAATGAGTACGCACAAAAAGCTTCAGAATTATGTGCGACTGTAACCAGTAATAGAAAGCTTCCAGGGGTTGAAGTGAACTTTTCTAAACACTCCTCTCGGTTAAGGTGATCTTTTCATTTGGGTTGTTGTCAGAATTTCACACTTACTAGACCCAATACAGTAGGTTTGGCTTTTGTTGAAGTGATCCTGCGTCAGCTTGTTCCTAAATTTCATGGAAACATTCAACACACCAATTCTCTGCTCTCATCTGAAATATATCGGTGCAACTGGCACACAAACAAATGGTTTTTACGAATATCGCCGAAAATCGATCACTATAGACAACTAAAAACGACTCAGTTACATCAAAAACATGTTTTTTGATGTATTTTGTTCGAATTACTCAAAACGAAACTAATAGGACTTGTGCCAATAAGAAAATGATTTTTTAATGTTAGATTAGTAAATTTTGGTAAAAGTGCAGTATTCATTTCAAAGGACCACGGTCGGGATTTTTTATTTTTGGTCAATTGTTGCCCAGTACTTCGTTACATCTTCAAAACACCCGAAACGAATAAAACCATTAGGTTCCAACTGCAATTAATCAGTTTAGTTTAACCGCCTTTGTCAATTTCTTTCATAACTGGAACTAAACGCTTTTGACCGTGAATGTTTCTCCTGTTTCTTCACCTAAACTCCGTTAACTACACAATGATTGTGAATATAACGTTCATTCTTAAACTCTAGAAAATGATTTCGTATCGTCTCAGGTAGTAAAACAAGCTTGGTGAATTATTCAAACGGACCAAGCGGAGCCAGGTGAATCAATTTCGTTAGACTTGGAGAAAAACACTCACTATCACTGTTGAACGATCACACTATTTAACGGTTGTAGTTATGATATGAATCACATCTGGTCACAATTCTTGAAACTGTGATCGATTACTACTCTGTTTCAGGAAATCTGGTTTGAATTTGAGAATTGTGTTATGCCTAGCATGAGTTCAGTACGTTTTTGTCAACAAACGGACTTCGTTAATATGATGTCATAGGTTCAACATCTGAAACGAGCTGTTAATTAGAGTCCACAGAGATGCAAATTTGCGGTGTTTAAGTTTAACGTTGCTTCAGATTATGCAATATGTCGGACTTGTAATTTTGAGCGACTTGTCTGCTTCGTTTACCCGTAAATGCTTTGAAAATTCCGTGTTCAAATTAAGTGCACAAGCTGGGACTTGTGTGACAGATTGGTTTCGTCTACTTATTGCGTGAATTGTGAAATTAGCCAATCCCCAAATTACGAGGCAAATACTTTCCAGCTGTTAAAACAGGCTTCTTTCTAAATGCATTATATATACTATGTGCATAATGGCATGTATAAACTTACTGACTACAATTACTTAGTGATTAAAATTTAATCAGTGTTTTCGGTAATAAGAAAAATTGAAAGCATAAAGGCAGCCAAAAACCATCAGGAAAAAAATAGTTCAATACTTATTGAACCTCCTACGCTATTTTTCGCGACTCTCACACTCCCCTGCAAGTTCCGGCAAATTCCGTTCGAAATGAACGAGTAAATTTGCGTTTCCCTCTCTTTGATCTCGTTAGCAATCTACATTCTTATGACGACCGACAATTGAACGCACGTCAACCTTGCATGGTAAAACATTGTTAAACATTGAGTTGCAATTAACTGTGAATGATGTTCAGAGCATATTAACAAAAATCCCCCATTACTGGTATGAAATAGCTCGAAATCCAGCTGTTTACTGAATACTTTGAAGTTTTATTTCTATTAACCGATATTTTTTCAATCAATTATTCGTAAATCATTTGTTATAATTTTACTATTGACACCGGAAAAAACCGCTTTGAACAACTGGAATGCGTTCACATCTGCTGTATGTACTATTCCAATTGTGATGATCGACGTTCGAACCAGTCGGATCTCAGTAGCTGCCCCTATTATTTTCCATCACAGTGTGCACGTAAATCATGAATAACAAAATTATTGTTCATTTCGCTACTAGTGGGTATATTTTTAGCACTCCAATCCTGTAACAGGTGCATCCAACTAAAAACGCCCACGTCTTTATCCTACTGACAACGTGTACTTCCAAGCAATTTTCCACATGTGCTTGCGGATACAGTTTTAACGTTTCGGAAATAACATTGATTTTCACATTGAGTGGATATATTGTTTGTGAAAAATGAACAAGTTTGATAATAGTAGTGTGTGAAAACAAAAAGTTCGTTTTTAAAAATCCACCTATCTACTCAGGCACTGTTGCACCTGTAATGTTATGGTTGCAACTTAAACAGAATTGTATGAGAGAGCTCTAAAATTTTGATTGTCTTAGACAACTTGTAGAAATCTGTTTGATTAGTATGTATTTTTTGTCTAGTCAGATGGTTTAACTCCCTAATAATCAGATTATGTCAATGCGATTCGATGAGGTAAATGTTATGTGCAACATTTAACCGGATATTCAACATTCATTAACTATTTCGTATAGCTCTGATTATATCATAAACCATACGTTTATCATCATGTCTCGTAAACAATATTGAGAAAAACAACTAGCACCACAGTAAATCTTTAGTAAACCAGCGGTTTATTTTTATTCCTATGTAGAATTCTGTAACCTCGTGCATTGAACGATGTCTCTTTTTTGATTTCAGTAACGTTGACTTTTTCGTCCGTTCCTCAAACGCATTTGTCTATGTAGGCAATTGTGACTTATCGTTAGCAATGCACGTTACATGTCTATTTCATGTTTGGTTTATGCAAAAGAATTCGAAATCTGTCAAAGAAATTTCATGAACACGTTCACTGTTTCACGTTGAAATCAATTACGACATGTACGTGTAACGTGTAATCAGCTTCAA
The DNA here is from genome assembly GCA_014338405.1 of Paragonimus skrjabini miyazakii. NCBI lineage: Eukaryota > Metazoa > Platyhelminthes > Trematoda > Plagiorchiida > Troglotrematidae > Paragonimus > Paragonimus skrjabini miyazakii. The sequence goes on along the minus strand of JTDE01001656.1, from coordinate 28,997 downwards.
CTGTATGTATGATTGAGCCTGAGTCAACTTCAACATAACCTACTTCAAAATAATAGTTACGCCCCGAATAAAGACGTCAAGCGTCCTAGTGAGGCTAACATGCTAAATTACCTATTCCCTGTAGCAGTGGACATTGTTATAACTTGTTACATGATATTTTAAAATGTTTTATTTCAAAAATTTCATTTTCTTCACAGTTAGTTTACAAAAGTAGTTCAAGTGAACTGTTACTAATAAAAATATTCCAAAATACACTGACGCCATAGTGCTTAGTCTGCTAAAACACACATTATCTTGAGATCTCGTAATGATGATATCTTGCCGAAACATTCGTCGGTGAAACATTCACTGAAGGCTATGGATGAATTTAATAATGGCGTACTTCAGACTTTTACAGAAGACAAATGTACTCCGTATCTGTGTTGCCCCAAACATCAGTAAACACCAATAAAAACAGTTTGAATAGGGACACCAAAATAACTAACTTAAAACGGTTTTCCCACCACGGAAGCTCACAGTCAAGTTATCCTATCATGAAAGTCACTGAGTAATGTATTTGTTCCCGTTTTTTTCAGGTCAGCCAGCGTTCCAAATCTGATGGTTCAGTGGAAATTTCCATCGACTACAAGCGTGCATAATCTAAACAGTAAACCGAACTCAAAGTTATTGAACTTATTCAAAACCTATCTGGATCAGGTTAAAATCTGTTTCGCAAAGTGAGATCATTCCGCTTCATACCTTAGGCGGACAAAAAGTAATAATCAATTCACTGAAAGAAAGCATAAACTGAAACTTTTCTTTATCTCCGGACTCACCATCAAAACTGCCATCTTAAGCAACTATAAGCGTAAATCGTCAACAACATCAACATGTTACTAAGGTAGTTTCCCGACATGTTTATACAAAGCTTATTCTTAAAAAACCTTGATGGGATTAACATTTTATTTGGTTTAGAAAACGATTTCTGTCAATCAAATTTTCAGGCGATCTGTGTAATTAAATAAAAACTAGAAAGTGGCAACATTACTGCATCAAATGGAATAAGTTGTTTATTTCCAAGGCATCATCAACAGTGAATGTGACAATCATAAATTGGCTGGAAAATACATTCAGCAACGTGGCCCATTACACAAAATTTTCTGATTAATTGTTAAAAATATATGACACTAAAGACGCAATAAACACAGACCACTATTCATTTTGCGGGGACCATAAACTAAGAGTAATCATAACCACACTATCAAGGCAGTAACTTTATAACGGCAGTTTATATACTTTGATTGGAAACGTTTACAGTAGAACCTGTAGAAATGCATAGGTTGGAAAAGCAGATAATGACTGTACACACTGATTCTGTGGTGGATGATAGTATGGCAATCATGGGTAAAAGGGTAGGAAATAGAAACTAAAATTTCTCCTCCAGTTCTAACAGATGCAAAGCCAAGCACAGTTTCTATTAAAATTGTGCTAAATACCAACTGTGTGACAGTAGGATTTTCACATAATTCTGTAAACGAGAACTTGGAATTTTTGTTGAAACTTCAGTTTGTTTATAGCCTGTGTTGTCACGGCTAAGCGGACGCAAATCGTCCAAAACTATCCAGGAAACATTGTGGAGTTTCCACCGTAAACTCTTAACTATCTTGTTTGTTTTTATGTCTGATCCACATCCAAAGGCGACTAGTCATACCTGTCAATCCTGCTGTAAGGAGGATGTAAAATTTGCCGAAAATTCAAAAAATAAAGCACTGTAAGAAATATGGAATTCATAGTAGTCTTCTGGTGGAGAGGCTACCGCAGTTTTGTAAATGATCAAGGCACCAGGAACACTTCAGGGGAGGCCCAGTTCTTTCTAACAAATTACTTCACACACAGGGTCATTTAATAGCATATCTCCCACTGAGCGAAAATAAATGATTCAGGAATCATTCGCTTGACCCTGACAGGTTAGAATGTAAGCAAAAAAGTAGCACACTTATCTTCCATTCACAATGGAATAATGTACAACCTGACAGTCATGGGTGAATCGATAGAATTCAAAATCACAGTCGATCGCCACATTCGTAAAAAGTCATTTTCGTCACACGTTTTATATCCCCGTCATATGTGTCACTAAGTGCACATATGTGATGGACCGTTGTTTCAATATTCACGGCAATTTTGACTATATACCTGTAGCTTCAATAAATTTTCCTCTCACTTCTACTCACTTTGCCTTTCCATGTATAAACCGATTAACATAAGTCCCCTCTGACCAGCACAGAAACAGGAAACTACACGCTCTCTCGTAACAATCTATGAATGAAACTTCTGTAGTATTCTGTTTAAAACAATGAATGACAGAGTTACGTAAACCGTACTGTAATAAAGAAACAAATTACTATACAAAAAATAGTTAGAATGCAAAAATTGATGCCGACGTGTGGAAAAGAAGCCCGTCTATGTGTTGCGGGTCGCGCATTGCTCCAATGAAATCCTAGCGATCACACAGTCTAGAGACCCGTGATTGTAATATGAATGTCTGTGTCACGTTTTTCTCGGCATTATTGGAGCTTTAAAGTTACTGATACTAATTTGAGCTAGGCGTTCTACACTGAAAATGCATGATCACTGAAAAAAATATTGTTTTCTGTTCAAGTGTTGTAGTTAAGGATATTGTTTTAGCCTCAGAGTTAAAAGCTTGGACCATACGTAGTAATTAACAACTGGAGTTTGATGTGCAGGCTGAATGTTGATTTTCCTTGGTGTTTGAATTGTCTAACAAAAAATTACACTAAACTGTGCGCCTATTTTTATTCAGCAAACTAATCCACCGAAACAAACAATAATGAGAGGTAGCTCGTCTGATCTACACTGCAAAACATGTCAATTGCATTAATACCAATTGATATATCAATAATGCTACGTGAACACACTGTGTATACATGGGAAAATGTTTTCGTGCTATAACTGTCGAAACGCAAAAAGGAATGTTGTTTTCAGTGTGGTGCTTAAATCTTGTTGAATGTGTTAGCTCATGTTCTCCCAGTAAACTGTTGTTTGCATACACTTGATGAATGTTCATGTAGTTCTAATCTAAGTAATGTCTTTATAAACAGTTTACATTATAACTAAGGTTGCTAAGACATTTATGCCCTTTATGACTATTTCCATTATGATGGCTGCTTGTGTCGATTGAACAATTACACAGCAATGTCTATTTCAGCAGTTTTTGTTTCGTGCAAGCATTGGTAAACATTTCATGTCTTTCTGTTGGGTACGGAAATTCCCTATCACGAAAAACTATCGTTTTACAAATGTTTGTGATACTATTACATTTTACGTTTGTATATGCATTATGGTAGTCAACCGTAAGTGCGGCAGCCGCAAAAACTGTTTTAAAATGTGGTTATTTCATAAGGCAGGCGCAAGTAATTTACGTTCACATATTGTATGACCCGTAAACCTCAACCGTGAAGTATCTGATCGTACCTTCATTTCAGCTCGCGCAAAGCTGACCTCCGGTCGGTAAAATCATTGTACAAATCTGCGTGCTGCATTCTGGCCGAATGCATTCTAAGATTCAAGATAATCAGCAAAGAGTCTGCTTTGGGTCAAACTATTTTCAAATGACATACACTACTGTTCAGTATGGTTGATCTCAAATGATTATGGCGTAGTGTTTCTTTTATACCCAAAACTATTTATCTATGCGTTTTCAGCGTTGAAGTTGTAATATAAAACAAATGTAAAAAATATTTTTTTAGACGGTTTACAGAATACACTGAAGCATATTTCTCCTCTATTGAAGAAATGGTCAAACCTTAGAGAGTTTTTTGTGAGTTTTGCTTTGTCAAACTGATAATCATTTCTGACATACAACTGAAATGTGTGATGTTCACTAAGTGAAAACAGCCCGTTCAAATGCAAAATAATAGCATAATAAGATAAGCTACGTTCAAAATTCACCTTTTATTTGAAAACGTCTGTATGTGTCATTTCGACCACGTTCAGTGTAAAATCTTTACGCAGTGATAAACACGGTAGTATTATAAAAACGTAGATTGTAGTCAAATTTTTGATCAAAGATACACATTAATGAGCATAATCGGAAAAGATAAATTACTTCGTTTCCAAAGCATGTACTTGTTACGGTAGGATTAAGCTGAAATTTTCATTTGAAGGTTCTCAGTGTTCAAGCTGTAAAGAGAATACATCTCTCAAACCTGACGTTCGCAATAACATCATCCGAACAAAGTTGACATTCTGGAGATACTATTTTCCAGATATATCACGTTCAAATCAATACATAACCACCGGTGTGAGTGTGGTATTTTGTTCGTTCATAGCTTGGAATCAATAGTGTAGTCCTCAAAATTGTTGCTTCATTCGGATGAAAATTTAGAGTAAGAATCCCGACTGACCGACTCTTACAAAAATGCGGATTGAATTGAATACTTCTTGCTAAAGACGTTTGTCTGAAACGCCCTCCTGATTGTAAGGTTTGTAGTTGCAATCTGGTGAAGTTTACCGTGATCCCTGACCATCAATAGTTAATATGTGGAGGCTTGTTGAACCAAACTCTTGTTATGACGCAAGTTCGTGAACACCTTTCCCCCGAAGTCGCCTTCCAAAAGATATACAACACATTGTCGGAACTATAAATTTTGACGAGAATTACAGCGGCTCATTTTCATGTCCTCTGATACTTATTACGTTCACTTTGCTTGATATATTTCTACAAATTGGCTACTGGACTAACAACGCAGCTACAACAGAAAGAGATTTTTTTCAATATTCGTATAGAAGTTTTCAAAACTAACATTGTTATAATTCTCAAATGATTGAAACGTTGGCTAGAGACGCTCAGTGCAGAAAAGTGGAGTTCTCAACTAGTGCTAAAACAGGCATGAGGTGATTCATCATGAAACCTGTTACATAACCGTTTCATGAAAGAACATTTTTGGGGTGAAACAGACAAAAACAAGTAGCAAATTCCAATGAGGTCAGACACAAGGTCAGCACACAAGGATACAACGTTTCGATACGATTACGTCACTGTTAGTGACGTTCCAGAAATCTCAGTGCTATCTAACTGAAAACAAAACGTTGAAAGTTCACCTCTCAGAAACGCATGTCATACTTTTGCCCGAACAAAATAAGTTAACAGAATTTATTGTACCGAGTGGACATTTGGTTCACTACCGTGGAAAATATGCGCAAGACTAATTCAATCAGACATAGCAGTAACGAAGAAACATTTGCGCTCCGTATCAGATGCCGAATGTATGTGTAGATGAAGTAACTCATACACGAAAATACTGGAAAGATGCAATCCTTTATGAGAAGTAGTCTGCATGAATAACCTTAAAGTCAGAACAGCTTTGGCCAATCTTCGGTAGTTTGAGAATTTGTTATTTCGGAGAGTCGTAGTGAATGAAAACAATGAACAATCGACGTGATTTTAACTGATGAGTAGCATCCACACATTCCAAAAGTTACAACGAATGTGAAACATTGACTTAAAGGTTGAATTGTTTCTAACCATCCGTTTTCGTCATAGAAACTACTTATTTGCTTGGAAAAGAACTACGTCTGCAGCCGTAAACAGTAGTTAGTCTTTGGACCGTTTTCTCATGAAACTTAAATATCTCCCGAAAATATTTTCCAGTGTGGTTGATAATTAATTGTGTTAACGCGGTTTCTTACACTAAATGCAGTGACATCTTAACAAACATTTCCCGACATTTTCAACGAGGAAGTTTGCGTAACAAAATGTACAAGAATAACATAAACATAAACTGACCCTATCAAACTTCGGTATAGAGCAGAATGCGGACTTCCAAATTTTTATTGAACTCAACGTCAACACTGCAAGTTTTTGACTTTTCTGTCAAAAACACTTTCATTCTATTCAGTCGTCCGCTATATAAAACCGTCGGGTGGATGGAGAGTTGAACTGCCAACCTGCTAATTCAACCCAACTATTGCAAATCGAAGGTGTCCAACTGTTTAATTACTTACAACTACAATGTTTTTCTTGTTACCACAGTTATCATTTGAACTCAGTAGAAACGAACAATTTCCAGTTCTTTCTTATCACATGTGTTGTCTAGTGACCACATTGATGAATTTGTAAAAGGTTTTCCAGTTCACTTACGAAAGTTCTCGCGCTCACATGTTCTCACTCCATGAATGCTTATCGATAAACCAAGAAGCTAGAAGTTTTATTTTACACTCGCTCGACGAAATAAGCCGAAATAGCCTCCCTGTCCATGCACAGTTGCATGTGGCCTCAGCTCCATTCTCGATAAAAGTCTCAACTCCATCAAATACGGTGTGTGTACGAAGCTATGTCCAAAAGGGCTTGTTCCGTAGCATGTGACTGTCGATTTGCCATGTGTTCACTTTGACTTTGGCTGGCTAGTCACAACAAATGCGATATTGAATATCGGGTGTCAACCATTTAGGTGACACCCTGATATACAGTAACTTACGTACATCGCAACCCTGTGGCCGCTGAATTATGCAAACTTTCAGCTTCGTCAACAGGCTGCCATCAAATTATGCGACAAATCTAGGACGTATAACTTGCTGTATCACATTATAACTGTCAATTGCAAGCAGTACGACTTATCTGGCTTTTGAATACCTGGTTGAGTTAGGTCCATCAATGAACCCGGGCGTTTCATGATTACAGGCAGAGTATTGATGCCAACTGATTACTTCAAAGTGATGACCTTGCCTCATTTGTGACACATGAGTAGCGTTGATTATCAAGAAGTGTCGAGTTCGTTGCAACTGTAAGCTCTCATTATCTCGATGGGCAGTAACTTCGTTCCGGACCGAGATTATCTCAACGGATGGTATGATCACAAAGCCGGTAACCGTTAGCAGGTACCGTACGCTCCTCTGAGTGACATACATGTCTACTATCGCTGTTAATGCTACCAAGCTTCTCTGAGCATTAGTTAACTGACCATGGGTCGACTTTGTAACCGGCCTTTTCAGCCAATTATTCTTGTAGAGTTTTCATTTCTGCTTACCACTGAAATCGTTTCGGAAAATTCATTTAGGTGGAAACAGCTACTTTGCGCATGGAAATAGTTAAAATGTTTTCGCGGGCTAGTCAGTTATTACAATGGATTTGTCATCGAAGTACCTTACTTTGTATTCAATGTACCCAAAGTGTGTAGTCAAGCAATATACTCTAGTGGTACAGAATTATATCTTTTTCCCAACGGGGTTAGTTTTATTCATATACTGTCGCTGTAACGACAGTGTCCACCTGCCCTGGTTTATTCCTATGGCATAAGGTGTGCAGAGTATAAGCAAATTTTCATGCAGACGACCAACTACTTCAGAATAGTTTTATAATGTGATAACCGACATAAGATCATGCTTATCTTTCATAGAAACTCAACCCAGATTATGTTTTTGGTTGTTTTGCAATGTGTACATTCTTCCGTGGTTGACATGTTGGAACTTATATCATGACTAATCTGTCAAGATGTTCAGGTTTTCCGCAACCTTTGCGTTTTCAGCTCATCGTGTGATGTAATAACCACACATATCTGAACAGAAAATTTCATTAACTAACCTAAAAATCAGTTGATATGTTCACCACGGCCATCACTGCTTAAACCTTTGTTGCAAATATGAATCTGCAATTAGGCTCATTCCTGAATTGTTACCTGGCCAGCAAACATTTGCAAGGCTATATGAAATAAACCGCTAATTGGAAAACACTTCCTAGATCGCCACTGCATTTTGTCCGCCGGCTACTATCAAGATTTTTCAAAGACTGGATGAGTTAATGATAAACTACTGACAACGTTCTAGACAATATCCCAATCAAGGCTACAGCGCACAGCAATAAACGTATACCACCGTGCTATTAAATCCTTATCAACCTAGAATGAAGGGGTGAAATTGTTTTCAATCGCATAAAGCAATTTAATGATTTACATGCACGAAGGTGCATAGATCTGTGTTACTGTCGGCAATCCTAATGATGTCATTTAGTATGCCGGAGAGATCTATTCGCAGACGTCGACCAAAACGTATCCCGGTCACTTAGATTACCTAAAGCATAAAATTGGATAGCCTTGTAAAATGTTTAATGTGCTTGTGGCAGTTGATGTACAGACGGAGTTGATGAAGTAGAAACAGACTGGAACATTTAGTAAAACAGCATTAGTTGTGTAACGCCCATAGCGAACAACACGGAAGAGAAAAATGCATAATACGCCTAAAATTGTTGGAAAATTACCAATGCACATAAAAATGTGCCCAACAAATATGCAATCTTTCTCAACATGCATTTCGAGCATGATAACACATTTGCTTACCTGTTGTGATAGAAGGCATAATTTTCGAATTGTGATTTGAATGATGTCAGTAGGCACAACTAGTTATAAGTATTTGGTGTAACAGAATTAAATTACATTGCCAATTACGTTAATGTTTCCCAGCCAGAATCTGAGTTACACCTTTATTGTGAGTGTCAATGTTGACTTTTTAAATTTGTCAACACTAAAGGAGACCAGTCTGTAATATTGTAATTATGTGAACTGCATATTTACTCATGTAATTAACCATCGTTAGAAAACAGTTAAATGATCCAGACATTCGTTTATCAATGATCCTGTCATTGTGTTTCAACTATATGCAGGTCTCTACTTAGATTGTTAACCAGTCAGTTTTTCTATCCTGTTTGATACAAGCTGTAGTAGTGAAATCCATTCAGGTAATTCAATCATTAAATATTTATTGTACTCAATCGTTTACTTGAAATACAACTTTCAAGACAACACAAGCGATGTTTGGGACAGAAAAATATTTCCATAGAGTGAATTCACACCCAGTTCTTAACAGGAATTATGCAATAGCATTTGTGGGATTTTCCCGTGTTAAACAACTTACTCAAAACATATAGCCATTCGGAATATAACGTGTATGTCGTATTAGACATAAACAGAGTGAAATCACCATGAATCTTCTTTTATTACACGTTAGTGTAGTGGGTAGCACAAAGATATTTGAACTAACCATACGCTTAAGTTGACGTTTCTTCTGACACTCTGATAGTCTCGTCATTGTAAGGATGTATTATTAATGTTCATACTGGCGTAGATCTAGTAACACAAGGGTTTAAGTCAGCGACAATTAAACAATAACCTGCTGTAAGTTAGGTAAGCCCTCTTTGAAATAAAACTGAAACCTCGAGCTATTAATGGTATAATGAGCATTATATTTATAAATGGATTGCGAATAACACAACGTTATGAGCAAGTTGTAATAATAATCACACTAGTGTGATTTCGATTACAACACTCCTGAGGAAGGCCATCCGAGGTGGTTGAAACGTAAATTATTACAACTTGCTCATAACGTTGTGTTATTCTCAATCCATTTATCAATAACATATTAAACACGACGCCCAAACTGTTTGACTTCATTCGTTCAAAATTTGGTGCGGATATATTAGAGCATTATATTTGTTTATGTATAACTTACAATCATGCCACTCGGTATTTTATCAAAAATACACGGTAGCGAAGAACCGTTAATCACCCTGGAATGTTATGGCTAGAATTTTTGCGCATACTCTCAGCTGCAAGTCGTAAACTGTAAAGGCAGGAAGGGTTCAGGCACGATGCGAATTATAATCCGTGGTGAGATAGCTAGTGCTTTCCAAATTTTACTATTCAACAAACCTTCCCCGGAACAATACGGTTGCAATTTATATTTAAAAATTAGTCTAGTGATCTAAATGATACGATTGCAAGTGGCGTTGGCCATTATTCAGGATTCTGGATGGGAGATAATTTGATATCCTACCACAGAGGCTGTCTATCTGCGTTGATGTATTTGAGATACGAAGGTGGACCACTCAGGGTGAAGCGAGTTGTAAGACTACAATTAACTGTTACCAACTTGACCCAGCTGCGACCGAGTCGGCTGTCACCGAACCAACAAGTCTGCCACTGTTAAAAACTCATGGCGATGAGTCACTCAGACGGTTCAGACAGACCGCTCAGCACGACATTGTGTCACTTTTACCGGTACTTTGCAAAACCAATTAACACCAGACATTGTGTGCAGGGAAATAGCCGAAAAAATCAACCGTATAGGGGTGGTACCGCTTGTACAATATTTATTGTGACTGTGTGCGTGCCCATTCGCTTTCGGCGATTTTACATCTGTTGCCTGTTTGTGACCAACATGAGTAAACGGATTTGGATTACATTCCAACATGTAGTATTGCCTTTCTGTGTCAATCTATAGCCTCGAACTGATTCACTAGATCTTCGTAAAAGGTTTCATAGCCCAGTGTTTCACCGAGGGAAACAATTTATGGGGATGTTAATTAATTGGCCGCTAGCAGTCTACACTATTAATCTATTGAAATTCTTTCGAAGCAGACCTCCATCATACAGTATAACCCTATTACATATACACAGTAGTAAGCAGTGGGTGTTGTGACTTCATTTATGACCAGCTCCAAATTTCTTTTTTCAGTTTATAGTATTCAACAAGTTAAGTGGTTTACTTCAGAAAAGCCACTTTCGAATGCAATCAGTTTCAAGCAAGGGTCATTTGCAACATAAAATAGCAATGGCATCAATATACTGTTTAGTTCATTTATAACACACAAGCCTTCATTCAGCATGGTGATTATATCAAGCAGCTGACATCACCTTGGATGATTGCATAAAGTCCGCAGGCAATTGGCTCCAGTGAACGAGAGTGGGGCGATAAAGCACCGTTTTGACTTGAACAGTCTTGCTAGAATAACTGATCCATTGTAGTGAAAATGAAAGAAATGTCGCCTACTAAAAGTTTACCAACATAATTTTCAGACTGTGCATTGGTCAAGTGAAAACTGTCAGGCTAATGCAACAGAATGTATTACGTATTCCACCAGACATTCTGAAGATATCTGAACTCTCAGTATCAAATCATTCTATAGAGTTGCGCGTTCATGCTCAGCTGTCTTGTTAAAGACCACGAGGATACAACAGGCTGAGTCCAAAAGTTATTTCTTTACTTGGTTCTTTGGCATAAGGGAGCGCTAGCATTTTCATGTGGCTTACTGGAAACGAATGAATAGAACTATGTGTTGACTAATATCGGAATTATGAACTGTCTCTCACTATAATCAGTGCCAACTTGTTACGTCTAAACCTTCGACATCAAATAAGTCGGACTATCACAACCCTAGTTACTGTAGAGTCATTGGTGTCAAAAATTGTTTACTAAATAGAAGACTTTCAAATAGTTAATATACGGTCAATTTGAGGTTATCTGAGGCAATAAATCACATGGTTTTGGTCTATTGGATTCAGGTTTAAAGTTGAAACAAGCAGTAAATTTATTGATTTCAAATATATCTGCTAGAAAAGTCGATCACTTCACCAGTTCGAATGAGATCAGAGCTGTGGGAAGGTGATGTGTTGACTGTATTTAGGAGAAAGTAAATCACCGCAGGTTCAACAAGCAAGCAACAAGGTAACAGGTAATTAAAGTGATCGGATTACCTGACTATAGGGTTATAGGTTCTGATTATGTGCATCGCTACAGTACTCAAACTCATCATCTGTTGACAGTGCTACAACAGACTTTGGCACCTAAACAGAGCTCACACGTTGGGATTCTGAATGTTGCTTGCTATAACAAAACATCATAACTTCCTTATGGCGAACGATTCCAGAGGTAGTCAGCTGAAATAATGTAAAACCTATTCCTCAATAGATGATGTGTATCGTGTATGATCCAACAGCTGTCAGGATTATGTTGTTTTTGACATATAGGCAAGTTACGAAGATGTCCCGATTTGAGCAGACATGTTTAATGAAATGGCATTAAATGTGTCATGTTATACATTTTAATAATTTCCTGTTCTGTCTGAAAAGATTAACTTTACCCGCGGAATGTTAAAATGAACGGTTCATTCAGCAAAACATTGCACCAGTGTATCGAACAATGTGAAAAATCCTGTCCGAGCAAAAAAGCCGTATGAATAGAATATGCACATATAGTTTCCACTTAGTTTTTCCTCAGCAAGGAGAAAAGTGAGATAGCATGAAATGACTATCCCAGTATTTTACTCGGGATTATGATCACCAATTTTTGCTTACTGCGAGACATTCTATGACTACTCAGCATGGGTGTGGCAATGATTTTTATTCGACCATTCCAAAGAAAAGACAATTATCTATAGCCTGTTTGCACACAACGTCTTTTGTTGGTTTTCGAATCATGGTTAGACTGCCCAGTATGCATTGCTTTCTCTTGTCATATGCGGCGACAAAATTGATCAACCTGGCTTTTTGACGTTTCAAATATAAATTATAACACCTTCCAAGCGGGTGATTATTTCGCCGCTTCAACTTGCGTCGCTTCCTGTTAACTTGTTCACTGTGATTTTCGTAATAAGCCTCAACACTGCCTGAGCTAGCAGTTTGTTAGAATGCTGTCATGACCATACTGCGGCAAAACTTATACTTTTAAGCAATGAACATGTAATTTGTCTAAATGCCCTCAAGGGTTTCCGCTGAATTTGTTAAGAACGAAACGATGACAGACAACGCAAGCGTAATTTTTTTCTAAAGAAAATAAAGACAACCAGCTATTGAACATCCGAATCTAGTCACTAGGAGTCTACTTAAAACAAGTGAACGTTTGTATACAAGCTTTCATTAAATTTGCTAAAATCATAGTGTACATTTTTCCCTTTGATATAAGAACAGAAACACATGAAGATATTGTTGCTTTATACGGTCATCAGTCTATTACCCAGGACTGTTCCGTCAACCGCTAACTTGAAGCTTTGGAATAAACATTCTGCCCTATTCATTTATTTGTTTTACAGGGAAATATGTTTGGAACGATTCGTTCAATTTTGCTTTCATCCGACCAGGGCATTTATTTCAAACATCTAGTTCATTTTGCACCCTGACAATATGTATTGTGATCAATCCAAAAATTATCAAGATGAAAGTAATTCTGTTCA
>JTDE01001655.1:97925-108950 GCA_014338405.1 Paragonimus skrjabini miyazakii | reverse complement strand
ACACACTGTTTTTGATTTTGCTGAATCTATATAATTGTATTGATCTGATGATGAATTATCGAAAACAATTGTTCGTCACGTCTACTGTTCTAATGAATCATGTCAACAAGAGTACAAGCGTTGCGAGATGTCAGTATTTCCATCATATCTCATCTGCTTTTCAATTAATGTTGCCATGCCGCTTTTTTAATATATTCTGCTTGTTTTTAGTATGTGGCAGACGAGATTGTTTGAAATCAGAAACGCGATGTAGCGAACAAACTCGTTTTCGGCTATTCATCATTAGACCAAATACGTAATGTTCATATGGAACGGTGTTGTTGGAGCGAGACACATTCAAGTGAAGTCAACCACGTCATAGATCCAAATGGAGACAAAGCTTCGATATACTTACGTCATAATTATGACGTAACTAGAACCGTAGCAGTTTGATCGGTCATGCTGTTGGTGGTGGGAAATGGCAACCATAAAGCCTGAACAAAGCGCTCCTGTGCAGACAAGCGTAGATTAGACAATCGAAGCATCACAAACAACTAGCAGTCACTCAAATAGGCAATCATTCACACGGGTTCCAGTAACATCAAAAGGACAACACAATATGGATGCAATAGAAAGTGAAAGGTGGTTTATCGTGTAGATATGGCTTGGTATAATGAGCCCAAACATTGAGTGATTCTCCGTGGATCATGCTCGAGGTCAACTGAGGGTTGTGAGGTGGTTTACTTTCGATAACCGGGCGATGGTGACCATTAATAAAAGTGACAATTACCGTGCAAGCTTATTATTGATCATATCTGAAGTATTGGCCCAACTAGAACTACACTCTTGCCGTAGGCAACAGTAAGTCCGAAGTGTTGGTATTAGACCAAGAATTTTGTCTATGCTATCGACGTCGCCGTACGTGGTAAAGAGACCAGCTACTGGAATACAAACCAGGTGATAGATCTCCTTGCAGCCTAAATTGGTAGGTGTCACACAAGATTGACCAGCGAGTTCACCGACCTAATTACTGACCAACCATGGGGTCTGTTGGGCTTAGGTGTAACCGTGGGCACAGTACCAATGGATGATCTGTATACTGACACGTCCTGGAGGTTGCCTCCGTCATGGGGTTGGCAGAGTCGGTCGACCAGTTCAATATACTACCACTATATCCGGCCATCAAGGTTTGGGTAGCTTGCGACACCGATAATCTCGTCAAAATTTTCACCCACCAATCCAGGGTTTTTGTCAGTTGCTAAACGAATTGACATCCAGCCGCGCGTTAACGGGTAAAGAATGCTTCTTACACGCACACCTTCAAACCTCGGGTTTTTAGTTAGATTTGACAAAATCAAAGTTAGGGTTCAGCCACTCCTCACCGTTCAGAATAAACCTCAACGCCAAACCTGCCGGTAACTGTTATTTCACAGCAACATCAAGGCAAGCGGTTATTGAACGGATGCTTCCACCTATCGTTGACCTATCCTCTTTTCGACAGTGTCGAGCTTATGTACGCCTCATAAAACAATTGTGAAATCGGTCATAACATAATAAGACCCCAATAATAAGTTTGGGGAACTTTTGATATGTTACCTCCCAGTGTAATAGATTTCGTTGCAAGGGATGCAGAGAGAGTATGTGGAATGTATTCTGGTAGCAGCGCGACTGAGTATGTTTTAAACTTAGTAGACAGTACAAATTGTATTTTGGGGAAAATAGATTATCGAATTCTAACCTTCGGGCTGCGCGATCGTCATCGTTCTGCATGTCACGATCTTCGGGTTTTTGGTGATAGCCGGGGATGTTTACAATTAGTATACAGAGAGGGTTGCGTATTTTTATCACTCTACATCTACTTCTAGTGTGTTCATTAGATACTTGTAAAGGTCACGTCAAACTCATTGTCTAGTGTGCATTAGATTTGTACCTCTTCGAACAGGCTAATCATTCAATGTCCTAATGGCGGTATTACGGCTATAGCATCCCCGACTGAACACGAAAAGCGCACATGCAAGGGAATGCATAGCCTTCGGTTTCTCACATTGTGACTAGCCATAATTAGCTCAAAGCCGAGTCTGTGGAAAGTTATGCGTCATCTGCTTCTGTTTTTCACTTCAATGGGAAATTCTATGTCCAATCAACAAATACAACTTATCTTCAATCCCTTAATGAAGAAATTCTAATGAAACATTCTGGCCTACTGGTTTGTCATCGATCGGTCTCACTGAATGCGAATGCCATTTCAGCCTCCAACTGTCTTGTTCGTTTAATATGTCACGGCGCAACTTGCTAGAGGAGATCATGTATCATACCAATCCCAAAGAGAGAAACGTCTAAATTTAACTCAACTTCTTACAAGTATGAAGCGTTGAAAGTTTTTGTAACCTATATTCTAGAGCAAACAAAGGCTAAGGTAAACACCATGAATTCAGACCAACTTGACTATTGTTGATTACACCCCAGTCTTGATACTTCCGGTCATCTGGGATTATTCCCCTATAACACCGTTTGGCAAAAAGTCTGTTTTCATATATACTTCACAGATTACGCAAACGCAGTGGACTCCATCAGTAAAAAAAACGCTGCTTCATAGTGTCATGGTGTATCAGAAATTCATTCGTTAACCCTTTGCATGTTCGCTTTTGTGATCACATCCTTCTTACGTTCAGTTCCCATTCCATTATTGTTCTCATGTTATATAGCATTCATGCTAATTTCTGACAACACTGTACAAATGTTCAGATGTGGTTGTGTACCTTCAACTTTTCCTTATCCACCGTCACAGTCCCGCTGCGTGTTTCTTACAGTCCCGCTGTTTCCACCCATCAAAGGTTATCAGTGGACAGTATTCTACTGACTACCCATCTCTTCTTGTAGCCAAAAACTTTTATTCTGACTTCTTTTTGTTAACTGTCTAGGATTACTTCAGTTAACAACATGACGTGGTTTTGTCATTTTACTGACGTTTTCCTCCAAAGTTGTAGAGTTCTATTTTTACGGTCAGCGTCCTACCTCTCTTTCCATTTCGCGCCACTTAATCAGTCAACTTATTAGCGAATGTGTGAGTTTCCTTTGGAGTTACTGTCTACCTGCTGTTTTGTTATCCCAACATATCGTTTCTCTTACCTCATCTTTATGGTCGCCGTCAAGTTCCAATGAGACCTTTTGTGTATGTCCCATGGATTTTATTTTCCCTTCTCACATTTCACCACGCGATCAATTTTGTAGGAAATCTATCTGAATTATCTTGTTTCTTAATGTTGACCTCTCTGAAGTTGCCTCCACGTCTTCAGCTAACTTCAACTGCAAGCATTCATTTGAGTTAGGGCGGTCTTTCTGTTCATCTCCTATTCCTTACCCGACTAGACTTATACACTAACTAAATTATAGTATTCTTAATCTGAATGCCACATTGGATCAGTGGTCTGAAAAAATTATGTCCACCGTGCTAATCACCTCCGTTGTCCATGAATTCCAATTACATTTTGTTATTTGAGATTGCTCAGCAGTGTACCGTTCATTTGATGGTTGTTATAATTATGTAAAGTTTGTTACATCATCTTTCGGTGTATGTAAAGCGGGTTGTTGACTTGGATTTTCAATGAATACGCTTGGTTGATGTTCATGTTGTTTTTGAGTCAACTGAAATTTGACGTGCTTCAGTCGAACCGATCTAATAAAAACTTAATTAGGACAGAGACGATGGGCGTCGATCACTTCCTATTATTTTTCAAAGGATTTCTTGTATTAAATGTTGCGATAGTTTTATTAAAAATATAATTTCGATTCAGCTCAAATGCCCATTTCCAATTGTTATCGTTGTGAACTGTTTATGGGATGGCATACGGCTGTTCATTTGTTGGAGTGTTGACAAGTGACTCATAATTTATAAAGCCCTATGTCGAACGACATCTGTTGGTCTGATTGTCTAGCGATTAACATTTTTGTGACACCCATGGTGTTGCGGACGGGTTCCCACTGTTGCAGATGGCCGATGTACTTTCATCCTAACGCCTGTTTATCTGTCCTACCAGCCGTTGGTGGTCTGGTCAAATTGGATCGATAGGTTTCTGATTGGTTATTGATCAGACTGGTCATGTTTACGGTTAACATGACACGTTCGTTTTGGTCACCTATTGAGTGGCAGAAATCCAGTACACGATCTCAATCTCATGTTCCGATTTCGCATGGCTGGTAGGATTATAACATGGTTGTCGACTCGGATACCGTTTTATCTTTACCGGATCAGCCCAAACAAATATGAAACCGGTCACAGTGGTTTGTTATTTTGAGGGTGATTATCGAAAAATATTAGCCATTTCGCGTTCCAGTAATCGTGGTCGCAATTACTGCAAATTTTGCAAGGGATAAACCCCATCACTCCAGCCAAACAACACCATCGATTCTGGATCCTGATTGTGATGTGAGAAGAAAATTTCAATACACACAGAAGAATTGGAATATCTTCCAACTTGTTAATTAGCACGCACTTAGTATACATAGACTCACCTGATAATGTTAAAATAGATGCGCTATCCCGGCTACACACCGCACTTTGCTGTTCCGTTGAATGTATGTTGTGGAAAATACTGTGTAACGAACAAGCTCGTTTTCAACATCAGGCTAAATACATCACATTTATATCACGAATTTTAGAGGTGAATCATTAAAGGGGGATAAACGGAGAACGGGTGTTTAATGAGGTCGCGCGAATGTATGTTGCTCGGCTGTCTACCTTAATTAATAAACGCAGCAAGTAACCATGTGCTAAAGATGTGAATTCGTCTTACAGACGACAAAATATCCGCACAACATTGAGGTTGGTGAGGTAATCCGGAAGTCGCCCACGTGAAACCTGTTCGATAAGCAGCACCTGTACAAATAAAACCAGTTCGGTTGTAATCTGTGACTCATTTCCCATCAAACATGTGCACGTTATGCAGTTTCATTATTTGGACTACAAAACGAAACGGTTATTGGCACAGCTTATTTACTCATGTGGTCCGACACTCTTGGACGGATCGTTGTACACAAACTTAGAATATCAACAGCCAATGTGGCGGCACATTTCTGCTGGTTTTGTTGCAGCTGAATTTTGGTCATTTCTGCCAAACACCATGCTTGTGTCATCCTTTTTCTCTGATATAGTTGTTTCCGTTTTCGTTCCACGTCTGGAAACTTTAAACGACGATTACCATTACATGAGCCTTGTGAGCCATAACGGTAATTATGTATTCCTCTATGAGTAGTCAGAAGTCTGAACTGTTTCAAATTGTATACTGCTGTCAATCGAATTCGAATAAGCTTTCAGCTAGTTCATTTCGGAAGGTCACACCGGAGTAGAGCTTCATTGGTTTCGTAGTATTGTTATTGTGTTACTGATAACTAGTGTGGCAGACAGGGTAATAGAAAACAGACCAATTTGCGAACATTTCGGATGGATTGGAACCAGCGACAGAGACCTGCCCAAACGTGGCAAGTACCTCACCTGCTGCGCTGCAATGCTACCCCGTTAGCTTAGCAACACAATCTCAGTGTTCATTGGTGATGTTGGTGGATTCCGGCCGGAACTGATTAAAAATCTAGTTTGGACAGTCAGTCTTCTGCATCGTTTAGTAAATTCTATGCAACAAAGTTTCAAGCTTGGTCCTGATTTTGTACTAACTTTTGTTGGTCGCACTCCAGAGTTGGTTTTATTTAAAACGAATGTTGGTTAAGGTAGAGTGAAACCTGTCAGGCATTAAAATTGTAGTATAAAGTAATCGAAGTCGAGGTGTTTATAAGAAGTTTGTTGAAATACACGTATCACTTAATACGTCAACTCTGTAAACAAATTGGACTTACTCATCGATACACCGTCAATCATTAATTCACGGAAGATTATAATGAATCATATTCAGTCGAGAAAACTGATATGTAACCGATCAGGACGCATTACCGGATTTGTTATAAAAAACACCTGAATAAAACAAATAGACTAAGCATGTCATAAGCTAAAGCAAAGAAGCTAAATGCAGAACCGTGCCAACCAATAGAAAAGTCGCAGCTCTGAAACCAGTGTGGATTCTGAACTACCTCTACTTCTTGTTTGCGAAATGAGCATTAAAATCTAAATCAACTGAGAATGATTAGTACCACAAGCACTCTGCTTTCACTTTGCAGAGTAGCATGTTTACAACACTCGTGCATGGCTTGTAGATCACATTCAACACTTTCAGATTATTAGCCTTTAAAGCTCCATAACTTCTAGTTTTGTGGTATTCTGTGGCGTCTTAATGTCTGCCTTATTTACCATCAGCTCACGTCCTCCATTTGTTTTATCCTGTATCATTGGGTGTTGCGGGTTGTGCCTTTCTATGTACGTTCTGTTGTCGTGTCACAGTAACTGAGTTATCGTTTTCCTTGTGGATTGTGGTGGGAAACGCCTAATGCGAACAAGTTATATCGTCTAAGTATTTCGTCTGGGGCATGTGTATGTGCGCCAAAACTTAAATATTGGTATTTGTGCTTAACGTATAAACGCTTCAATTTCATATTCGCGCCGTCTACTCAGCGGGAAGAAAGGTGTGGCTAGTGAGTCACGTACATGACCTCACGACAGCCCTACTGGTTACGACTGCGACATGATCGATATTCGGTTGGACATCCATATGTGACCTGAGGTCCACCTGCCGTTACTCGCCTGCTTATCTTGCTTACCGTGCTGGTGGGATGTCAGCGATGCCAAAAGATACGTTTTGTCGTCGTATTTGTTCCTTTAAATTTCATTCCGCTAGACTCTATCTCTCATACACCAACTTCGAATGTGAAAGGCACTCATCTTATTGTTTCTTGCCTCCGATTTGAGTTTTCTATCAACAGTTGCGAGTCCTTCAGTCTGAAAAAGAATCACATCTCTGCTTCAGACAACCAGGTTCAAATCTCACATTCGTACGAGTTTTGTAAACAGTGTTTTTCTTTAAAAATGTTTCTTTATGAAACGTTAGCACCGTGGACCGATTTGTACGGTGCAAATTTCACTATCTTTTGTCTTGTTACAAGGCCTATATAATACGTCGGTAAATTACAACAGTAACGGTAAGCCGACCTTTGTGTTAGAGGACCTAAATTTCGCACAGTGACAGCTGTCTAATAAACAAGTTAAAGACAGCGGAATGATGGATCCCGTATGTGGTTGGCAAATTGTACTCGAACTTCATCCGACAATACACCATTCATCTTTACCGCTGTTCGTCATTCCAATCCTGGAGAAATGTTCTGTATCAGCATGTGACTTAAATTGACTTGAGTTGTTTGACTGTGGGGCGATAAACCGATTGTGCGCATCCTACCTCTGTCATTATAACAACCGAGTACATTACACCGATCTTTATGTGGCGAAACGACATGTTCAACTGAACCGATATTGTATATAGGCTTTATACTTTTAAATTACACTCAGCATACAGATCATAAGGCCACCAAACAAAACTGTGCGGAAATGAACAATACCACCAGAACAAATGTGCTTATTGCATGGGTTGTGAACGCCACTTGCAGAACCAAATCACAAAGTTGTATTTATCGAGCACCAGAATTTTTTACTTCAAGGATCCTGTTGTCTGGTGTGATGCTACAAAGGTAAAAAGTGCATAATAATTTGATTGGGCGCCTGGGTACTCGAACTGTCGTGTGACAACAATACAGTTCCAGTTATGATGCACCTGCAAACTTATCGCAGCGATCTGCTCATTTCCTCATGCTATACGTTCTTCCTCAATTTCACGTTTTAAACAGCTAGTGCAAATGAACACACAAGCCCCCATAAAGTTTATCTTAAAGAAATCTACTGCTGTGGTTTTTCCTTGATATGTCATACTTCCACCGCTTGCTGCACAGACTTCTTAAACCATCCGACTTTTATCACCTGGGCAACAATAGGTGATCGACATTTTATGCTGTGTTTTTCATCTTCATGTAACTTAAGCTTTAAAGCGTTGATAGCAGTTTAAAACGATTGATTTTACTTTTAAAGCCCTCGGGTATGTGCTAGTGCGGGGAGAACTGGAGTAAAGCAGTTCTATCGGTAATTGTATGTGCTACTGCATGCCTATATAATCCAGGACCGACAGACCTCGTGTTGTGTAAGTCTTCATCAAAGTTTTTTCATATTCAGCAATCTCCTGTCATGGCTGCCGGATATCATTTCAATTGTTTACAACGCACTATTCTTATGAACCACTCTTCTAACAGTTTGTTAAACCAGTTTATCCCTTGAACTCGTTCAATTACCGTCATCAACACACGTCTCTGTAATCAGTCGCACGCGAGTGAAGTAATCCCGGTTTGAGGCAATGCTGAGTTTATGCGCTAACGTGTGCAGTCTAAAAATCGGTAGCTATAGAATAGTAGCAATAAGAAATTAATCGTCTGGAACTCTTCAAGCTGTGTCGCCCAAATGGACTTGTTTCGAGATGTATGGACGTCCTTCAAATTAGGTGTACACGGGTCCTTTGGAATAATGAATTAAAATTACTAGAAAGCTAACCGCGAGATTATTTAAAGTAAACATTTACTGACCACAGTCATCATTGTTGTATAACGTTCAATTTCACTAACGTTTTTTTCCTGTTATCCTCCGGAGGTGCCAATTTTGGGCTGCACAATGGCCTTGTTCATTGCCACAATGTTAATGTTTCGAAGTTCTGAGCTCTCTCCTGTGTACATGTTCAAGCATCTTCCAGTTATACGGTGGTACAAACCATAGATTTGACTTTATTTACATTCACTAGACTACCACAAAATTTGCTCCGGGAAATGATCAAACCGTAGACGATGTGGACCACGAACCGTAAGAGAGATCAAACGAGACATTAACAACATCAAATGTCTTTACGTCCTTGTCCCGAGATGTGATTCTGACGAAGAAATGGCCCAGAAGACTTAAAATATCAACGGCAGAACCGAAGAACTCAGAAAACACTGTCTATGTTGTGCAGATGCGAATTCGTTACGTTGCGGATGGATACTGACATTAGGAAACGAAAGCATACTCCCGGTGTACAGAGGATGGACGGTGTGCAATAAAGAGCTGGTATAATTGAATATCGTTCTACTAAAACAACCATAACGGTAGTTCCCAACCAATTCCATATGATCGATGTTGTCTTCATTATTACACCACTCTACACAAGCCGCATATTTGTTTGTTTTACGTGATACCAACTTGATTGATTTCTGATCTGATTGCACGAGCTCGCTGACATTCCAGTCTAGCTGAAATAGCGAAAGAGCACTAGCCCAGCACATCATCGCTGATTCGGACGCCGTATTTTTAACCAGCGAAAGTTAGAATGCAGGTCGACGCCACACTGTGTGATCAAAAACCACTATCAGCGTAAGATTCAACTCTGAGGACGATCGCCGTCAGTTTGCAATAATATGAACATCACGATTTCTAGAAGGGAGCTCCTCATCTCCATCTTGAAAACGTAGTGGAACGAAAAGAACTTAAACGCTGAAAATGCTGCGTTTTCTTCAAGGACCATGGTGATATTTTTCTATACCTCGTTCTTGATTACTAGGATGCTGGTGAACGGCCGCATCTTCGTGAAATGGCACGATTGGACTACAGTTGGTGCAGAAAAATACGACGCCAAAATGTCAGCAAGATCTTTCCCAAAAGCTGAAAGCAAACCAAAAGCCTGCCTACAGCGAAGTACCAGCATACCTCAGAAGTAAGTTCGGCACTCCTCAACTTCGAATGTCTTTTTATGTATCATCACAAATAGGAGGACAGGCTACTAGTTTTTTGGGTAGACAGCATGTAACTATGTCTGTCTGCACATTCGGATGATTGCTCAGCAAATTTCACTTAGACAGACTACACGGGTTTAGTGGCACAATGACTAAGCATCATAGGAAAACTGCATATGAAGAAGACCAATGATTTGTGGAAGGTTGCAGCCAATGATTGTCAGCCACCCAAGCAGATCGGCGGTGCTGAAATTAACAATCAGGATAGTAGTCTGGAGCGACCTCCGGCTTCTTATGGGGCACCAGCGTAAAACTAGCTACTCAAATGTATCAAGCGTTAAAGCAAACCATCCACGAACAGAACCGAGTCAACCAATGGAGAAACAGTGGATTCGTGTTACTGCTGTTTTTGTTTATAAGGTAGATAGTCAAAGCCCAATAAAACCTAGGTTACTTAGTATCACCTTCAGCGCCTTTTTCGTTCACATTTCTGGGAGTGACAAGTTTTCAAGACTTACTAGCAAGCAGACCATCCGGTCCAAAATTGGTTTCTCTCAGTAGTACTCAAAAATTTTGCTACGAATTTAGCAGAATGAATTGGAGTACCCTTAATCTCCATCCGTCAACTGGGGATCAACAGAAATTCTGGGGAAATTAATAAGTTCATCCATCACTAAAAAACACGTCTAGTAAGGGCCTAACAAACCATGACCTACTAGATTTGCTCTCGGTGGTCTGCGAAGTAACACAGGCCTTTAAGATATCTCTATTCGGGTGAAGATAACAAACCTTGAACTCCACATTATCGCGTGATTATTGGATCGTTCGTTTTAGTTATGTGCTTGATTGTTTGGCCCAAACCGAGAAGCCAAAAAGACGTAGTAGCACCGTTCATCGAAAAACGCGTCAGTACGCGTCCAGACTCAGAGGAAATCAAACGAGATGGTTATATATGAGAGTCGAGACGCTAGAATGGATCACTTTGCGGGGATAGCAGAAAGCAAACGAGAAATAAACAGCTCAATTGAAGCGTACAGTCGTTCGATCGCGCGGCTGCAATCTGATTGGACCAGTAGAATAACACAGGTCAGTCTACCCGGAACCGGGTCCATCGATCGATATTGCCCGAGGAGAATCGGTGGAAATTCACCACAATATGCCAGTGTATTGCAGACACGCAAACTGTAACCTAATCTTCACCCACAAAATACCCCTCCCACGGAGTAATCCATTAGCAATCCTTCTACCACCAAACTAGAATAAACGCAAATAAATCATTCACTGAGACTGGAGAATAACGAGATCAGT
>JTDE01001655.1:60998-89230 GCA_014338405.1 Paragonimus skrjabini miyazakii | reverse complement strand
GGGTAACCTATCCAGTAGAAGGTGTACCCAGCACCTGCTCCCCGTAACTTACCTTGGTCCGCAAGCCTCGTCTCGCTCAAGGCTGCTACATCGATCCCATAGCGACGCAGTTCCATCGCGACCAGCGCAGTACGCCGTTCTGGCCGTTCTTTGGAGCCGCATCGATCCAGCAGCGTGCGCACATTCCATGCTCCAACACAGTGCGTCTTGCGTCCCCGGGCCTGTTTCAGGTTGCTCTTCCGGTTACTGAAATTTGAGTCAGCATTATCTGCTCGGGGATTATTACTGCGGGGACGGTATGAGGGTGAGTGATTGGCAGTAGCATAGTTTCGCCTATCCACCCTGCCATGTGCAGCAGATAGGGCGACCCGGTTTTTCTTGCGCGACGGCCGATGCAGTATGGTATTTGGTTTTTGTTGTAAAATCATGGTTTTTGTGGGCTTCGGATACTGCCAGAACGCCCAGACCTAGGCAGGAAAGCGATTAGGGTTCTCAACCAAAGCCTTTGGTCTAAAAACCTGTACCATAAGGCAGCACGTGATACACGCGCACACATAGGCATCAGCATCCACCAATTAGAACAGGTTCCACAGTCACAACCCAAGACATTCGACACATTCACACAGAGATAATACTTCACAGGCAAACCAATCAAAAGAATAGAGAGGCAGATCAGTCAAAAAAATAACGAACCGAAGGAAAACACAACACACCCACACCATACACAACGAACGCCTCACAGCGGACGCATCTGCGATTTGTCTGGCTGCTCCCCTTTGGCCAATCTGACGTGGTTGAACCTGCAACGACCGAGGTCTCAGTCAGTACAACTCGTCGGATCAAAACAGCACACAAGCCTGACCACCACGCCAAGGTAGCAGAACAAAGGTAGCGAAAAGAGCGGTATCCGAAACGGATTAGCCTGTCACAGTGACCGAAGCCAAAGGGCGCCTGCGCTTTAAACCATCACCCCCCCTCCAGGTGGCTTGCGCTGCACCACTTATGGTTCCACTCACACACCACGTATCCGGTGTAAACCCGAAGGAATAAGACTAGCGGGTGTGGGAATGAGGCCCTTGTGTCCAGCCGGCCAATGCTGGCTAGCCAATTGAATAGCACACACACAAATGACAAAACATCTGCTATTTACTTTAACGTAGGCCTTTTGCGGTTATCTGCTGCACTACCAGGCCCGCAACCCAAACGTCGTTATCCAGGATCAGGTTTATTCGCATGCTAACCCTTTTATTTCTTGAGTCTATCAACTTTAGACAGGAGCACAAGAAGAACTGGAGAAATGCAAAGGCAGGACACTCAACAGTGCACGCACGCAATGACATTTCAACTAATTTTATCGCCTACGATAAACAGACCGTGACTAATGAACCTGCAGCCATTTCCGTATGTAGTTAGGCGGGTTCAGGACTGACGAGCATACTTGACAATGTGTTATAGTCGGTTTATGAAAATATCAGTCCTTCTCATTCAGGATCCAATCACAGAAACACCATGCAATGTAAAACATTCTCTTTTGACTGTAATCGGTGTCGGGGGCAGACTAGAAGTTATGTGAGAATCTCGGACATGAGTTTTCTATTCAGGATCGTAGGTTTGCAATTCTCGTTTATCCGTGCTATATCTATAGGTGTAATGAAACTCTCGTCATCTTTGAAATACCTTGCAGACTTTGTTTCATCTCCTTAGTAAACCATCCGTTAATGTGTGCTCAAGTAAAGAGTACTACATCCGTTAAGGTCATACGTTGATACTGTTCACTCAGTTAAATACAATGCTTTGTCTATTCAAGTCTACAGTGTACTCATGACACGGGCACAAACATGAAACACCAGCACTTTAGATCTGTGTTTCTGAACCCATACTCGTAACTGCCCACTTTTGAGTCTCATTTTCACCTGAGGCTTCGACTTCTAATAATTACCAATGGTTATAAACAAAGATGATTTATAGACTACACTGTTAGTTTGTGATTGTGATCAAATATTACTAATATGCATATTCCGCGGAATTAGCAGCAATCAAGTCACTTCAGAGTGTCTAACCGGCTGGATACCTTTGATAACATGCAAGAAACTGGATTAGAGCCACATTCAACCAGATAATAATTGGGAAATTAGACGGCATGCAATTCCGTTCTCTCGCAGGGTTCTAGAAAAATGTTTGCCGTGCTGACAACGACCCAGAAGTTCCGTTTTACTACTCTACATCTAGTTTGAGCAGTTCAGTCGAAAGGATTGGTCGAGTGGAAGACCCTATTGTTTTAGCACTGGGTGGAATAGTCACTGCAGCGGTGGGATATGATCAAAGCCCATAGCGGATGCATCACGGAAAACACGATAGATTCAGTGGAAGCCGCTACTGATCGGGAGACAACGTGACAAAATGCACGACAGACAACGTTAGCCAAACACACTTAACCGGGCAGAAGTATACATAAAGCTGGAATGATAACCTCGTTGTGTTGTGAACGGAAATTCCAGTTCTCGAACGCCGATTCCCATATGGCATGACAGTGTGCGAAGTGGACAATAGACCCTGATTTAGTGAACAGCTTTCAGTTACAGTATCACAAATCAGATTAATCGGATTTTCTTGTTGTACGATAACCACACTAACAACATCGACATCATAAGGACCTTTCACTTAATTTGGAATATCCGTATCAAACAGATCACTGAACAGTGATTACATATACCTGAGCATACAACTGACCCAAATAGTTGACTTGCGCATGTTGACCAGCAACACTACGGGTAGGATCGCAATGCTTATCGTGTGACAAATATAGTAGGTAGTACTGTAATTTTGAATACAATTTTATTGTTAAACAAACTAAAGGGAACATAAGATTAGTAGAATTCAACCAACAAACCGCCACTTTGGAATCTACTCGCCAACGTTCAGCTCATCATAAGCAGTAGTGAGCTAGGAATGCGGCCTATATACGAATAACTTCCTCGGAAAAAGCGGTGTGTGCTCCGACATCTCTTCGAACAAAAACACTCATATGAGTGTAAAGATAATCCCTGGACATACCATTTGCTAGTGTTAAGTCCATGTGTGAAAAATACCATATCGTGCTGGAGTGCACTCCGTTGTGTCTTCCTCCATAGTTCTCTGGTTAGTTCATTACCTTAACAAACATCTCTGTTTGACTACTCACGAACAGTGTTATGTGATCGTTTATCCTCCCCCACAATTCTTCTCATGTAAACATCGTTCCAGCTGCAACAACAATGGTCCAAGATCTCCTTATTTCCCCAATATGCTGACTACTGGCATTGTCGCTGATGATATACCTCGTATGCATTTTTTATGATCAGAGTATCATACCACTCACGTCATTGGCTTCGGTGAACCAGATCCTGATTTTTCTCATCCTTAATCAAATGTACTGGCCACATACGTTGTCCTTCATTGTTCCAAGATTTTCTAGATTCGGGTCTTGTGGCACCCTGTTCTGCCGTTCTCTGAACTGCACCTTCGATCAATGCTAGCACAATGTAGTGAATTCATAATTGCAATAGACTGTTTCTTAGCTACCTCCTGTACACTTGTCAAATTATGGTTAGTCAGCCTGCGCGCTTCTGCCAACTCACTGGAATTCATCCATTGGTCTTCCCATAAACCAGTTTCTTAATCAACTGTTGGGCGCGGCATTCACCGACATAAGAAAGAAAACGGCGTTTACTTTATTGTGCCTAGTGGTAAACAACAGTGGGCCAACAAAACCAATGACAATATCCCTACTAATACATTCCTTTCACCACCAACCAAACTGACGTTGCACACTGGAGTATTTTCGTCCATCTATCTGAGGGGGCGGGAGGTGGTATGGTAGAGTGTAAATTTTCTTGTTTCCTAAACACGCCAAGGGGTTTAGGAACTCCCCGCTTTTGAGGGAAAGGCCTTGATCGGTTACTTTGTCCCGTGACATTTTACGCTCTACACCGATGAGTTCCATTTTCGTCCAGCATATAGTGCTTACATACGGACCGGGTGTGGTGGCTACTTCGGTCTGTCTTATAAAATGTACCTTCGCGACAGCGACGCCCTGGCTTCCGTAAGTGAATACTGGAAATCAGCCCATCACATCCACCGATTGTAACTCCCCAGTTATACTGACTGGGATCGGCTGAGTGGGATAATGATTCTGGTGGTCGGTGTCCCTCAGCAACAGATATTGCTGATACGGCAGCACATAACAGTTGACGTCATCCTCCCGGTCAGTAAGCTCTACGTTTCTGCATTTTGCAATTTTTCGTGACATCTGTATATGTCAGATGATGATATCGTTCCTAACACCATCAATTTTACCGATAAATTTACTATATCCCGAAATCGGTACATTGAAATTCCACCGAAATTCTGACCAACACACTCAGTCGTATTCCTTTTGGAATGTCTTTTGCTTTCCCGCGGTTATCTTCTTGCTAAGAGTTGGTGATTCACTTCACGAATCGCCGTAGCTGTATTTCGTATCACTCATAACGTTCTAGGACCGTTTTTCATTTCAATACTGTCAACTACGGCGGCATCTTTGTGAAACTCACCTGTGTGTTGCGCTCAGGGAGCTAATCGGGATAATGATTTTCTATTCCAGAAACACGGCGAGTGGTAAATCCAGTGAAATCAACACAGTGTGTAGACAAGACAAAGAGTTTCAGCAGAATGTCATTGGATCGCGTAGAGCGTTACAAAGTTTCTAAGGATCTACAGGCCAATCACTCGGACAGCAAGTCACCATTGTTAATGATGGGTTGTTTAGAGTTCCACCCATCAGTACTTCACAGAATTAACGGTTAGATTTTAGGAGGACATACAGACCGATGGTGTGACATTTGGCCACGGCCGCTGAAGGGTTTACACGAATTTGTTGCGTGAACACTAAATCGGATCGCCTAAACGAAAAGTGATCACTTCAATGGTTGTTAGCCCCTGTTGTCTGATTAACCTGGAATGGGCGATCGGGACTTTGTAGACAACAAGGAACACCTGAATGGAGTCAACCCAGTGATCAGTATCCACCAAATGAGCGATGACTGCATTGTTGTTGGACATGGTCGGACCTGTCCCGAGGCAGGCTGGATGATGTTCTTTGATCCGTTTTGACGAACGCCTCGTCGTGTGACCTGAATAATCTGTCGTACAACTGCAAGAGGATTGGGGAATGGATTAGTCGAAGACAGGGAGTTTGTCTTTCAGGCTCAAAATCAGCAAAGAGGATGTTATGAACCAACTGCGTAGAACTGCTGCAGAGAATGTGCGTCTAAAAATCTGACAAAGTCGCCAGTAGAGCCTCTTTTTCAATTTCACTCTTAAAAAGAAGGCGAATGAAAATGGTTTTCTTCTTTCTGATGGTAAACGGATCCAGTGGATTAGTTGTCATCGTATTCCGAGTCATAAAATGATTCGGGTAGCCAATTTCCCCTAACACGCTGACAATTTTCTCAAGTTCCTAATATATTTTGTCTGTAGAGCAACTTTTCTTCAATCTATTGATCAACCGGCGGATGGGGCTTTGTTTTTCTTGCTTTGAAGGTAAAAAAAATTACGAAAGTTTGCGTACATCCCGATTCATGTTGCTCTACGACAAACGGGATGTTGTAAACTATCATCTGGATGCCTGTACAAGTTCATATCTTCAAAATGAAACAAGTTTTCTGATTCCTTTTCAACAGTGATAGACTGTTGGAGGTTCTCCCAGATAGGATTTAATTTAGCAAACCTGAAACTGAGAAAGATGAAACAACTCTGATCGCGCAACTCTGACGTCTGCAAACCCTGCAGTTGCCGTAACGAAAGGTCACACCATCGGTCTGTATATCCTCCTAAATTCCAACCGATGATTCTGTGAAGTAGTGGTGGGTGGAACTTTAAATAACTCATTATTAACACTGGTGACTTGCTTTCTGACTGATTAGCCTGTAGATGCTTGGGGATTTTGTAACGCTGTACGCTATCTAACAACATTCTGCTAAACCTCTTTGTCTCGTCTACACATTGTTTTGGTTTCGCTGAACCTATGTAATTGTGGTGATCTAATGATAAACTATGAAAAACGTTTGGTCGTCATGGTCCTTTCAATGATTCGATGGGAATTTTTGCGGTAATAGTGAATTCATACTCTTGCAATCGTAAGGCCTAATCAAAGAACTTTTCTCAGGAGTCATTCATTGATTCAATCAGCTCCAAGTGTATGCGTTCAGTCACCGCACGGAAATATCATTCCAGTGAATATAAGCCTCACATTTCACCCATCTATCCATGACTCTAACCTCCTCAATCATGTGCTCGTAATCATCCAATAAGTTCCTGACGTCCCGTCGTTGAACAGCTGAAATCACTGCATCTTCAATCATGGTCACGGCATCAATTATTGTTAACCAAGAGTGCGGTTTGTCCTGTAATTGTTTATTCAGAAAATCGACATACTTGGCATATGCTTCAGCATTTCTTCGAACCCACAAGATAATCCTGAAATATAGCATTTGACAACTGCAAGGGTAAACATCACACATTGTCGGAGTATACTCCCATACATTCTCCCCAGTCAATTCGGCAGCTTAATACATGTCTTCGCGTGAATACTCACAATCGTTAACGCTCGCTACACGGTAATTATCTGTGGATAACCAGTAAGTTTACGCATATTTTCCTTTCATCATCGTTAGGCCAATGTTCTTTGAATTGGTATCTCCTTACACTACGCCTTTATAATGCAATTCTTCTGAAGTATAGCTGCTTAGTAAATGTTGGTTTGTTTACTTGTAACTCTGTGTGATATCCTTTTCTACTTAACACTTATCTGGAATAATACGTGCTCATCACGCATAGCCTGTGTGTCGTAACTGATGAGCCCGGTCGAAATGTTTCTGTAGAGTACGTCTCATATAATTCAACTGTACTGATTGTCACTAAGCCTCTTCTCAACACTGCTGTTTTATTACATGATCGATAATAAGCTGTACAATTGTGCTCGAGAGATGAATACCTGATTTGCTCAGTTCAGGTGTTATTACTACGGCGTCGAAACTAGCTCTGGGGTTGAGCTAAGTCAATTACTTCTTGTCTGTATTTCTGGAATCATCACCTTACCTGCCTGCTCAGAATTCCTCTTCTCCCACCCGGATACATCAGATATCCACTTCTCAGAATGAAAGCGTTGGCAACTAGCCTGGACTATTCCAACACGAATACAAATCATCAATTCACAGAAGGCCATCGTTAAAGCATATGTTTGTCAGCAACAGTGCTGTCGTCTGACTGGCTATCAGACATTTGGGAATTTTAAGTTTAACACACTGAGCAGTCAGAAAGCTCAAAGTGAATGGAAAGGGTCCAAAGTGGATAAGAATCCATCAGAGGTTCAGCGGTTGTGAACACTCTTTTTGAAATGGTCGTTCAAGAGAGAAATCCTATTGAAAATGCTGACGATTACTAAAGTGGAATAGATAAACACTCACGTATAGACTGTAAA
The DNA here is from genome assembly GCA_014338405.1 of Paragonimus skrjabini miyazakii. Lineage (NCBI taxonomy): Eukaryota > Metazoa > Platyhelminthes > Trematoda > Plagiorchiida > Troglotrematidae > Paragonimus > Paragonimus skrjabini miyazakii. The sequence goes on along the minus strand of JTDE01001655.1, from coordinate 81,732 downwards.
CCAGTTTCAGATCTCCAAGCGGACACTTTAAAATTGATTGAACGATAGTGGTCTATACAATGCTTCTTAACGCACTCACGCATACCGACAGCGGACCAGAATGATGTTGGCTAACTACGATGTATGTCAGTCATTCTGGTAACAAAGACGGTGCAAGTTACACTGCGCCTACAGGTACAGCATGGATAAGTGGGAAGAGTGAACCTAAGATCCTAACTAGAAAACCCATGTCCAAAATCCTCGTGAAATTTTCAGTTAGTTCATGTTGTTGATTGTAGTCTGTAGAAAACGCCTTACAAAACATAATTTCGTTGTAGTTACACATTGAACCTACACAACTGATGCTTTCAAAACCCTTTTGTAGTGCGTTTTTAAGTGTATACATAATACTCGGAACTAGTTGGTCACTTAAGGGGATGGTCGGGACACAGAAACTATCATACTGGATTGCAACCCAACTTAACGGGAACTAGAGCATCCTTGGAGACTAGTTATGAGTGAACACCGGTCATCTTTGTTAAAAGACTGTTCGAAAAGGTCATCGATAGGACTGGAACAAGTAGCTGTGAGTGTACGAGTACTCAACGAGGCTAACTGGCAGCGAATGTATTAATAATTGTTCGTGTAGGTTTAATGCTCGACAAAATACAACCCACTCAACCAATCACGGGGTAGAGGATAGGGGCTACCGCTGGCCATATAGTTCCTTGCGGGCATCCGCTAAGATAACAATGTCTTAGCAATTACCGCTATGCCTGCGGTTACCCTGGTTTACTAAATGTGGTTGGCATTGATACGGCAACAGACGACATACTTTCTTCCGTCTGTAATGGAATGCGTCTGACATGAATCGGTCATGACTATCAAAATGTCAACAATTCAGCACTCCACCAAAACATTGTTGGGTACGCCGATAAGTTACGCGACGAAACCAACCCGTTGACCTTGTCTGCATTGCTTGGCCTACATCTTCTTTGTGCTAAGGGTCGCAATGTCTGCAAATCTGTGACCTTGATAGCATGATTGAATGTTGACAGGCATTCAGGCTGGAGTGTTCTTCTGTTAACTGAAATGATCATTACGGACATTTTGGTACTGTAACAGCAATAAAATCCAAAAGCATAAAAGTAGCAGTCACAATTAAAAAAAAACAAGGTTTGTCAAAATGGTTCAATAAAACTAGACAGGAACAGCTGGGTCAGTTGATCCGATTGACTTGTTTTCCATTCAGCGCCAATGACAGGTCATCACCTGATTCGCATGTCCTTCACGTTGAACCAGGTAAGCCACCATCCCAGTATTTGGTCAACAGGTCAGGGCGACATGATCTGAGATTGTACGAAAACGCGGGAAAACTCAGTCTCACGGACACAGCACTGTTGTGAATCCGGCAGCACACAAGCCCAGAAATGAGTAAAACTAGTAACAACTGTCTGTAAATACGTTCACACGTATTCATCTAACTTAATTCCTGGCCGATTATTCACTCGAACGGCTTACAATTTACCGGAAAATGTAACAGTATCCAAACGGGCTCATCGGTAACCTAACCACGCTCATTGTTGTTGGTGGGATAAACTGTGCCTCCGTTTTAAGGAGACTGCTTGACAAGGTCTTCATTCAATGTGTGATTGGGCTTCAATAATCTCAATGACAGACAGTGAACCAACTCTTTAACAATATTTTGACCGTCCGTTTTTAATGTGACGTTCCGTGGCCAGTTGTTGAGTTAAGCGTAGCTCGAAAGTGTATCTGCAGACAAGAGTAGATCCAAATATTTCTGCGGAACTATTAATAGAGTGCATAAACAATTAAAATAGACAACGATAGTCTCGTCAACGGAATCAATGGGTTTCGAAAGGAGCTAGCAAGATCAAACCATGAATCGTCACGTGAGTTGGTCAAGTCAACAATGGCTACCAGCGCCGTAGACAATTCATGACAAATCATTCAACAGAGCTGTTACGGACGCGTTCCCGTTGTTGCAGATAGTCGACGTACTTTTGTTCTAACGCCTGCTCATTTGTCTTACCAGCCGTTAGTGGTTTGGTTAAATTGGATCAACAGGTTTCTGCTTTCTGACTGGTTGTCTGTCAGATTGGTCATGCTTATGGGTAACATGACACATTCGTTTTGGTCACCCACTGAGCGGCAGAAATTCATTGTACGCTCTTGAGTCTCGTGTTCTGATTCCGCACGGCTGGTCGGGTTATAACATTTGGCGACAGACAGTGGCAGATCATTCTCATCATGTCGTTATCACTTGAGGAAGTTCAGGAGCTTCTTAAGCAACAGCACGAACAATACGAAGCCACTCAGTTGAAGTTGATTGAGGTCATGGCGCAGAAAATGACAGTTCAACATAGTTCAACAGTTGAAACCACGGTGTCCATAACAGAATCATTTGCCAACAACATTACAGAATTCAACTATCAACCGAACAGCGGAATCACGTTCGAAGCTTGGTTCAGGCGTTATGAGGACATATTCAAGGAGGACGCAGTAAACTTAGATGACAGTGCCCAAGTCCGACTACTTCTATGCAAACTGGGTCCAACGGAACACGCTAAGTATTGTAACTATATTCTGCCAAAGAACCCACGTGAATGTTCATTCACAGACATTGTACAGTGTTTGACGCGCAATTTCAGCGAACTTATTTCATTGTTCAATGCACGATTTAAATGCACGCAACTCAGTAAGCAAGACTCGGAGGATTTTCTAACATTCGCCGGTTTGACCAATCGTGAATGTGAGAAGTTCAAGCTGTCAAATCTCACCAACGATCAGTTTAAAACTTTAATTTTTGTGTGTGGACTTAAATCAGCATCCGATGCGGATATCCGTACACGTATCTTATCACAGCTAGAAAAGAACCCAGATATGACATTACAGACTGTGACAGATGAATGTCACCAATTAATAAACCTTATAAACGATGCTAGATTGATTGGAGACAAGCGCAGCAGAGACGAAGACGTTAAGGTTTGTGTTATCAATAAGGCAAGAAGCATCCAGTCAACAGAATTAACAGCAAGACCACTGAACATGTATTGGCATTGTGAAGAATGGAATTTTGCGCCAGTTTGTAAATCTCGAAATCACACGTGCCAAAAATATGGGAAAAACGGGCAGTTCGCTGTAAGAGAGCATCCTCATCCAGGTGTTTACGAGGGCTCAAAGAGAGGTCGACTTATGATGTGTTGGGAAAAGGCACTTTTTCTCAACAATTCGCACTACTTGTCAAGAAAAATGGATTCTTCATTTTCTGGGAGTTTGATCACCCGCCAGAATTCTCGAACATCCGAGAAGTTGCGCTTCACCTTTGATTGATCCGTTCGGTGACCTAAGCCCAAGGTCACCCCAAACCTATAAATACATTTGGTGTGACCAAAATTTTTCCTTCGGACTGAACAGCAAATGTAACTCGTTTGGAGGCCGTCTTTTTCATGACTTGTTGGGGAGTTCTAAGTTGCGAGAGTTGGGTTCTGATATTTGCGCCCTGGTTTTCGTGCAGTTTTGCAATATCGCTGTGTTCGTTTGTGATAGAGATACTGCTCGTGGTCTTTGCGTTTGTTCTTGCCTTTCTCTATCAGGTGGGGTCGTAACATTATGACAGTCGATCTAACGTTGTCTTCGCCGCATTTGATAGTGATATTTCAAATAACAGAAGATATGCTGACATCTTGTTGAATGGTAGAAAACTGCGCCTACAAGTGGATACGGCCTCTGACATTACACTTATCTTATATAAAACATGGGATTATTTACACAGACCGGCATACGTCCAGACCGATCATGTGGCACGGAACAGCTCACGGACTCAAATTCCATTTGTGGGGAAGTTAAAATGTGAGTTTCAGCTTGGCAATTTACATGCTATTGATATCTGTTACATTGTAAAAGATCGTAAGTTGAATTTATTAGGTATTGACTGGATTGATAAACTGGGATTATTCGACGTGCCATTGAATTCAGTCTGTAGTCAAGTCTGTCCAGTTACTAAAATTATGTCCACTTATCAGAAGCCAAGGTCGTTGGTTGACGCAGACGTTAAAGCAAAAATGATTTCACAATTACACGGACAGTATCATAACCCTTTTGAAGATGGTCTTGGTCGGTGTACACAGGCAAAAGCTACCTTGTACCTTCGCTCAGGTACAAACCAGTTTTCTGTCTCAAAAGACCGGTTGGAAAGAATGAATCATCAGTCCAATAAACTATTCGGTTTGGGCTACACCCATAGTAATAATAAAAAAGGCAAATGGGTTGCTACGTTTATGCAGCAATTTCTGAACTAGTCTAAACGAAGCGTTTGAGACTCATCAGTATCCGCTGCCCGAGGATCTGTACGCAAAGCTAAACGGTGGCAAGATTTTTTCTAAGATTGATTTTTCTGAGGCCTACCTAGAAGTAGATGTCGACACATGCAGTAAGCAGTTTCTAACCAGTAACACACATCGTGGACTGTACCAGTTCGAACGCCCACCATTCGGTGTGAAGTGTACTCCAGCGATTTTTCAGAAAATCATGGGCACGATGTTAGCTGGTTTGACGTGTGTAATGGCTTGCTTGGACGACATTATTATTGTTAGTATCACAGTAGAAGATCATCAGTCGCATCTCGCCTCGGTTTTTAAACGCATCAAGGAACATGGTTTCCGCGTCGAGTCTAACATATGCTCCTTCATGGAAAGTATTCAATATCTGAGTTTCGTTATTGACCAGGATAGTTGTGGGCCTGACCCAAAGAAGACAAAAGCTATAACATAAATACCCCCACTAACAGGTAAAATTACCCTCCAAACGTTCCTAGGCGTGGTAAACTATTACAATAATTTTGTGCCTCATACGCATGATGTTCGTGCACCATTGAATCATCTACTTACGAAGGATTGTCCATGATGACGCATTATCTTGTTTCAATGCAAAAGAGATGGTCACAAGGCTTGATGAAGACTCAGTCATTTCATTAATATCAACAGATGATGAAGTTTCTTCTGACTCAATCAGTAATCTACCAGCAACTGCCAAAATGGTGGCAAAAACAACAGCGCAGAATGCTTTATTACAGCAAGTCATGCACTGTCTTCAGAATGGTTGGTTAGCTGATTCGATAGATGAGATATAGGAACAATTTTTTCGTCGTAAGGAATTACTTACCGTGATCAACGGGCGTTTAATGTTAGCAGATCGCGTAGTGATTCCAACGCTTTTACAGCAGCCCGTAATAAGGCAGTTACATTCCGGTCATCCCGGTATTAACCGCATGAAGTCGATGGCTCGCAGGTACGTTTATTGGTTAGGAATTGACGGGCAAATCGAAAACTTTGTTAGATTCCGCAGAAATTGCGCAATGGCGGCAAAAATACCCATTAAATCTTAACTATACCCATGGTCCAATGCTGACAAACCCTGGTCCCCGATTCACCTTGATTTTATGGGCCCATCGAACGGACTCTTCTGTTTAGTAGCGGTCAATGCACACTCAAAATAGCCAGAGGTTTTTCCCATAGTAATCGCCACAACGTCAACAAACATTTCTCATTTTCGAAGATTATCCATTCAATTTGGTGTTCCGTAAGTTCTAGTGACGGACCACAGTTCAGTTCAGTGGAATTCCGAGCATATTGTGGCAGCAACGGCGTTCATCACGTATTCACACCAGTTTATCACCCACAGTCTAATGCTCAAGTGGAGAGATTTGCAGATACGTTTAAGTTGACCTTACAGAAATTAGGAGAAGGTAAAGTAGAGAAAATTATTGATGTTTTCCTGAGGGCCTACCGTTCAACAACTAACCCAGCGGCACCGAAACAACAATCACCCACTGGAGCATTTCTGGTACGACAATTAAGAATTCCACTTGGTGCTATACGCCCAAAGATCAATGCAACAGAGAGAAATGCGTCAATGGAAACGCAGTTCAACAGGCATTATGGAGCACGCCCCAGATATTTCCGACCGGGAGATGCAGTCTATGTGCAGAATATGCGTCACATTGGTGAAATTTAGCTACCAGGCCCAATTGTCAGTCGTAAGGGTAATGTTTTCTACCGAATCAGAGTTGGAAAATTCACCTGGACACGTCATGTCAATCACTTGAGACAACGAGCCGATGATAGCCAGCAATGCCATAGGATCAACGATCAACTACCCATTGACATATTGTTAAATACATTCTCGTTAACGCCAACAAGCCAAACACCCCCAGTCATCTCAGACACTTTGGATGTTCGCAGATCTAATCGTGTTCGTCAACCAGTCAGACGTCTAAGTGTTAACCCCAGGAAACATTCTTATGACATGTGATTAACTCGCTTTTGTTGAAAAGAGAGATGTTACGGATGCGTTCCCGTTGTTGCAGATAGTCGATGTACTTTTGTCCTAACGCCTGCTTATTTGTCTTACCAGCCGTTGGTGGTCTAGTTAAATTGGATCAATAGGTTTCTGATTGGTTGTTTGTCAGTCCGGTCATGTTTATGGGTAACATGTCACATTCGTTTTGGTAACCCACCTAGTGACAGAAATTCCGTGTATGCTCTTGTAGTGCGCAATCGAAACTAGAGAGCGCGCACAGATTGAATTTGAATTGTATAACATCATGCTGTTGTGTCTTTAGTACAATTCTCGTTTGTGTAAGTTGTGTGCATGACTTGCTGGGCCTTTGGTTCATGCCGGTTCTTGTTGTTCCCTTTTTCAGGACTGTTGCTGGAGGCCCCTGCTTCGGAAGAACGATGTTACCCGGTGTCTCCACGTTACCTCAAGGTTGGTCCACGACTATAACAGACAATCAGAAGAGCGACTGTTGTCTCGTGCGTTCGCTGTTCGAATGTGTCCCTTCTTTGAAGGCTCCCCTCTGCGTTTCAGCACGTAAACCGTCGACTGTGAATCTGTATCTACTTCAGGCACTACACTCTCGAGTCTCGTGTTCTCATTCCACACGGCTGGTTGGGTTATAACAAAAACAAAGACGGGAGGGATGGAGTATAGGGACTAAATGTCAGACTGGTAATAAAAATTAGGAGTGTAAGTACGGAGAGCGAAGTTCCTCAGTTTAGGAACCAACAAAGTCATATTTGGTATATAACCGGTATCCTCTTTCGTGAACGGTACTGGCTGGATTACACAAGCTAGAATATTGCTCGAGATATCAATCACAAAACAGTATCATGCTGTCCGATTATAAACGACAGTAAGTTCGATGCAAACAGTTCCTCATTTGGGGCTTAGTACATCAATCCATCTGGCTTAAACCCATATTACAATCATCTGGCAACAAACATTGACGGGTAAGGCTGCAATCTAGCCTACATTCAAAGGATTAAATTACCCGCCTCTTTCGTTTTAGACGGATTATACATCTTTATGTAAGAACACGAACTTCATCAATGCATCCCTTCACTCGTTAATTACAGGCTTTCATAGTTTGCCAGAACCAAGTGTGCTGCGTAATCGACAGTTGCCATCCAACAATCGATCACACTGGTCTAGGTTTTTTAGCATTGTTTAATCACAATAGACTACAGTCAGATTTTGTGGGCGAAGGATCAAGTACCAAATACCAACAACCTAAAGAAATCGGTCATCGTTCCGATCACGAGATTGGCATGGAATGCAGCACTTTCGTATAAGTCACACTCAATCGATACCGTAGACTTAACTAAGGGCGATCTGTGTACTTAAGAATTTGCTTAGCTGTTCATCCATTCTTAGTAACTCAATTTACGAAAACCTCTACTTTTTGCCTTATAGAATCCAGCATTTACATATATATATATTATATATATATATATAATGCATACGAGAGGAAAACCAACCTACGGGTCCGTTTCACGCTATACGTCTGCCCCCACGAGGAAGGTTTTTTCGTCTCTAGCTGTTAAGCCCACACCCGAAAATCATATCAATTATCGGAGCCATCGAAGAGTTGCCATCTCACGCCTAATTTTTCTCCGCTTGTCACAATTACTTCATCAGTAACTTCTAACATACTTAAATCAAACCGTTAACAGGAATAATCGGCACTATTTTCACTGTGCTTTTCAGGACGATTCTGGGTTTTCTAAATTGAGTAAGATTGCAATTAGTTGAAACAGTTGGTTCCCTTCATAAATTTGAACATAGCAGTAAGAAGACGGACAGTTGTAGGCGCGAGCATTTCTTATTGCCTCTTCAGTAGCAAATAACAATAACAAAGGACTTATGTATGACACTAGTGAGGTGGAGGGGTGAAGAAATAAGATGGCAAATAAGATGGAGAACAACAGAGCAAAACTACTAGGTCCATGGAAGTCTAAGACTTACATATAACAGTTTTTGTACACACAATACTGATTTGAGACGACTAATAGCGACCGTCTCGAGGAGACGCAGGAAAGGGGGATTGGTGTGGTGCATTATAATCCTGAATGTTGATTCGGGAGCTACCGTTACCCTCAGTAAAGGGCGCCAATTCACAGTGTAGTTATCAATTTATGTGCAACTGTAGCGAAATTTACATCGGTAGAACCGATGGGTACTTGGACTCTAAGTTGAAGAAACATCTGTCGAAATGGGTTCAGGATGTGACTGCGCAGTTTACTTCATCCGTTCCGGGGTCACGCAAAATTTCTGCTTCGTCTTTCACCACACATGTTGGCCACTGGTCGCCGGATTAATCCCGAATTAACATTCAGGATTATGATGCACCACACCAATCCCCCTTTCCTGCGTCTCCTCGAGACGGTCGCTATTAGTCGTCTCAAATCAGTATTGTGTGTACAAAAACTGTTATATGTAAGTCTTAGACTTCCATGGACCTAGTAGTTTTGCTCTGTTGTTCTCCATCTTATTTGCCATCTTATTTCTTCACCCCTCCACCTCACTAGTGTCATACATAAGTCCTTTGTTATTGTTATTTAATACTGAAGAGGCTCGCGCCTACAACTGTCCGTTTTCGCCTTGTTTGTTTTCAACCAGTCCGCCAAACAGTCACTGAGTTGGCCAATATATTAAACCAGCAAAGGAATTAATGGCTTGAATTCCCGAATTAACCTCTTTCAAGAGAATTAATTGACAAGAAATCCGTCATTCAATGTGCGTCTTCTCATAATGCCAACAAAAATCGCAAGATTTTTACCACTGAAAACCTTTTCTAAATTTTAGCCGACAAGAATCATCTTTTATGAGATCAAATCAATGGGGCATATGCGTGACAAAAGTGATTTCCCGTCCGGTCGGGAAATATATCATGAATGTTCAACCTTTAAGCTAGTAGGTTGTCAGGGTGCAATCTGGCTTTGCGACCGATCCCAGAGTGATTGGAATGAAACTTCGGTAGACATACATGAGTTTACCAGGCAAGCATCGCTGTCTGGAGTTCTTCTATCTCCATCGTGTTTATACTCATCACATGAGAGAAAACATTGTGACCGTCACTTTTCCGGTTGACTTTTAACACTTTTTTGTTTGAGAGCGACACTCCTGCCTTTGCCCATTCCGAACTCCTGGAAGCTACTGCCGGTCATAATTATGCACCTACTTCCTGACTACGGTGATCAGTATGAATAAGTTACCGAGGATGCCGCTTGCGAAGTCAGCAAAAAGGTTGCGGACGAAAGAGACGCGTTGCAGATGAACAAATGAACATATTCCACGCCACAACAAAGCTAACAATATACGTTTATGGGGGCGCATGGTTTGAAGGCATAACGGTTGCTGAAGTGAGCGTAAGAGGGTTGTTGTGTCGTCGATCGACACGTCATTAACTTGATCGAGCTCGCTTTCTCCCTTTCAGGTCTTAGCTCTCTCGATTTCTTTTGTAGCTTTCAATAAATCCCGTCTGTGTCTTAGTTCAACTACCACAGGGTCTTACCGTAGTTCTTCCTCAAGGTGTTTCTCTAGTAACTCATGTGACTGCAGTCATGAGCGCGCCCTACTCATAATAGACACTACCAATACGCGAACCGGAGTGCGAGTGAACATCAAAAGTTACTTGCTTGACTTCGTTTTCGTTTGCAGCTGTTGGAACAACAACAGATTTTCTCGTAATAAGAACTGTCGAATCGCCATCTATGGACCCCCGAAATACCAGAGATTGCGATATAAAATATTCAAGAAGATTGGCCGGCCAATTGAACAAATATGCTGATCAGCTACCCAAAATTCATTACTGAACAGCCTCAGAACACGAGGTAAGTCGACCGCACGATTTACTCTGGACCTCCAAGCAGGCGCCAAAATTCAGCAACGTACGCTCCTCTGACGAACGTTGAGCGACACACATATAACCGACTCTAAATATCCGAACGAAATGAACTCGCTGAAACCGTGGTACTATTAATATAAACAGTATGATCAAGTGCAAGAAACAAACCTCAATCTGTTTGCTTTCGTGAGATAAAATATAATGATTAGCCGCAGTAGGCCATCAGAGGTTCAAATACGCGACAACTGCAAACCCCAACGACCAATAGGCAAGAACGGACAGACAAAATGCGACCGGATCGGTCTGGTGTGTGACAATATCCGGCCTTCGGGCAGGCCAGTTAGTTGATGTCTATGTCACGGTGACCCGTAGAAAGGTTGCATTCACAGCTGTAGAGGACAGAACAATCGACAGATGGTCAGGTTGGTTGATTTCAATGGCCTGAGGAGGCGAACAGGAGAAATTTGTACTTTTGAATGCGGGTTGTGAGAATAACAGCAAGAAGAAGAAACAAGATGGGGTTAAATTAAACGAACTCTGACCTCCAAAAATATTCCATAGGATATAATAGAAATGGACGTCGGATAGTTGTGAACAGCGGTGGTGTTATTCGTAGCTCGCGTTGATGGTTATGGTATTGGTATGTTCGCCGAGCTTGACATTTAGGTTGCAAACTTTTCATCACCAAGTGAGGTGACATCATCAGTGCGTAATTGTTTTAGCGTATAGATTTTTGAGCGTGCAGATTGGTGATTGAGCAGGAATCCATCGAACCTCACCAATCTGCACGCTCAAAAATCTATACGCTAAAACAATTGCGCACTGATGATGTCACCTCACTTGGTGATGAAAAGTTTGCAACCTAAATGTCAAGCTCGGCCAACATACCAATACCAGAAATGGGCGTGTCTTTCACTTTCAAGATGAAATACTCTGATCAGCTGGGAAACATCAATTTCATCGGTCGATATCCGGCACATTTGGCGACAGATGTACTGTGATTTTATCGACTGTAGTCATGTATCTTAAGGTGCTGAGTTGTGAGCAGGCTCGTACGTTTGAGAAATCCTTAGGATTTTCTTGCAGGCTTGAATGAGTGCCCAATATAAAGAAGCACCGTCATAGCCAAATTTAGTGGTGGTAGCGGTGGTGGTAGATTATTGGAATGCACGCGCTGTGATAGCCAGCTGTTCTCAAGATGGCTATTCTAAGTAGCCCAAGGGGTCGTACGAAGAATAAAATTGGTCCAGGAACAACGAAAGTGAGGTTTCATTTAGTCTTGGTTATTTTAGGTACTCATTCACTTGGCTATTCTACAGCTGTACGTTTGCTATTCTGATATTAACAAAAGCCGGTAGGCGTCACGTACACGGTAGACCTGTTGAGTTTACATTGTCTTACGATCCGGAGTAACGGTAAAAATAGATGAAAGCCGCACTTTATCCGAAACAAGTGTATTCTCTTTCCATTCTCTTTTCATTTCAACTGTAAACTAACTTACAATTACGTAAACGTTCGTCGTAAAACTTCTACCGTGTCGTATCCTCTCTGACGGTGGCTCACACTTTACTCCGATACTCGTTCTTTTTAGTCCAACTGATTCAACCCCACAGTCGCGATTGCTTTGCTAAAGATACCTGATGAGTGATCAAATGGCAGTCGGACGCCAAAAGGTCCAATCACGTGATTTATACGTAATCAGGGCGATCACTCGCATTGTAAAACCAGGTGTTCGCCAGATGATTGTGCTAAACGTATAAGTGAGATATGCGCCACCTTATGTCCCGTCAACACACCAGTTCGTCCAGCTCTCCAGAGCAATGCAGACTGCAAAGTCGCCCACATTGAACATGGACCGATTTGGTCAGTGGGTTGAGCCTTTGATGAATAGATCAGATCTGAATTTGGAATCAGTGTTTACCTCATTTCAGCCGGACTACTATTAAAAGTTATGCTCTGAACAGCTATAAAAAAAACAGGTTACGTAGGCTTCATTTCAATACACGAAATCTTACAGGTTAGAGAAGGCTTGCAATGTCTCTTGGTATCGGATGCGGTGTTGAAAGGTAATAAAACAGCATAGAGCAAAGGAAATGCAAACACAATAAAACAAACACGCAAACAAATTGAGTTTCAATTCAGAAAAGAAGTATCATGTGAACACGAATCAAAATAAGGCAAAGTTAATTAGAATATAAAAAAGTGGAAGTGAAGGAAACACATTTCGAAAGGTAACGACCAGTTGACATTGACCTTCGAATTCGTACATCAGGATGAAGTGACCTCGATGACTATGCTGATGGAGGACTCGGCTCAACACCACGACAGTATGTATTATCTTTTTGTTTAGAGTAAACAATTGTTGGTGTTATCACGACAGGTTTAGTCATATATTTCCAGATTTTATATAACTTAAAAAAGAAGGAAGGTCGTTTTAATTTCAGGCGTTACATCCGATATTGCAGGTTCAACAAATAACTGTGGAGAAAGTCATTCGATTCAGAGGATTTGAGGGACGATGAAGCTTTCTGTTGAACTAAAAACGGTCGCTGCTGATATGTCCTTGGTACACACAGCACTAAGTTAGTCTAATCAATCTTTCCGATTGAGCAAATGAACGAAGCGATAAAATCCGTTGTGTTGTCCTAGGCCGTAACATCTCAATCAGATCAACGTCTCTCAGTAGGACTGATCCATATTCTTGAACAGCGAACTCAAAGTGAGGGCGGATCAGTGAGTTGAATATTCAGAGTAAGCGTTCTAACTAAAAGGTTAAAAACAGCCGGGTCGGTGTCTCAATTTTTACACCAGCTTTCCTTGTCATCAAGGCGCGGTTAAGAAACTGACAATGATCTTCTGAAACAATTGTATCTGAGACTCGTTCGCGGATAGTGGTAGCTAGCTTTTGCTTCCTAAAGAGAAATCAACGCGCGATGAGTGACAAAAATGCATCACTTCTCATTTGGAGAAACTAACTGAAATCTAGTGGGTTTAAGACTGATGTTACAAGATATCACCGTATTTTGAATCTTTTCTTTCCCGCTGCGCTATTCACTGTTATTTCCTCATTCCTGCTTTCAGCATATAACGGTACACACGAACCTGCCATCAGTAGTAATCCAACGACGAATATTAGAAACGATAGTGCACCGAGAACGTAATCATGAGGCACTCTTGTAATTGCACAATATCAATCAGAGTGCAAGCCGTTAGCTTACATATTAAAATATCGATATTTCCGATCATCCGTGAACCACAGAAACTAAATACTAATGATGCCATACTGGTGAAGTTTCATACACAGAATTTTATAACTTTTTTTGTCAAAACCTTTGGAAAAATCCAGTTTAACTTACGAAAGTCATCCAAACACCCATTATTACGGTTTAGTGATAACAATAGCATTGCTGTAACTAACTAGTTCAGTTACCTTAGCTCTGAGTAAAATATCTACTGCACTCTTTTCATCTTCAGCAGCTTTAGTATTGTTGTATAACAGGCAACATCGTTTGCGAGTAGTATAGTGCGTACATTCGGGAACTAAAGGACAAGTGTCAACGCTAGGAAGAAGATGAACCAGAACCGATTATTGGATTAGTGGGTACGTATTACGGAGGATGTGCTACCAGGACGAACAACAATGTACTACTGCCCAATGTGTGGGAATCACGTCAGACGATCACAGCAGTAGTATGTCAAAGTGATAAATATCACTCTGTTGTAGTTAATCTTGTGATTTACTTACAGATCTCGTTTGGAAATTATACCACGGAATGGTGCAGTTAGATACCTTTATAAGCACCTACTGTGCTGTGTCATTTGAAACGAAATGTGACTGACCATACATCACTTTCTTGAAAATCAGAATGGTTGTCTATGGTGATGTTGTTCGTATCTAGTGGAAAGATTTTATAACATTTTCACTTATGTTTCATGGGATCAGTTTAATGAACCAATCCAGGTTTAATAATTTCAAGTAGGAATGCTGTACGACATCAGCAGATTGCATTACACAACATAACATTCAAGTTGACAGCTGTCACCAGCATTTTGACATGCTTCACTGTGGTTATTCAAATCTAATCAAGCGATTAATGGATTAACGGTACTGTAGAAAACAAGATTAGACACGAACCACAGTAGATTGGAGTTTGAGCTCCATATATCAGTGTCACCACTGAAATTGAGTCTGCGCGGTTGACCTTGTAATTCCTACCTAAACTTCCGCAAAACACCATTTCTTTCAGACGCCGGAAAAACTGAAATATGAAAAGTATAAGAAAAGTATGTTGTGTATAAATTAACGCACCATCTGTCACATATATATTGATCATATTACCAGATTGTGTAGACATATTTTTCACAAACTATTTCAAGTGTTTTCTGTGCTCAGACAACTTGCCAACATCTAACCCGCATATGTTCCATCACGTCTCACGATAACAAGCGTTGTGTGGTGGAGTAGCAGAAAACACCTATCTTAAACAACTTTCTGTAACTTCAGTGGAAAAGTAAAATAATATTGTATAGTTGGCAATAGTTTCCGGTCACTTAGGAACAATGACAAATTTCATTATGATCAGCTGCATTTAAATGAACAATTGAAAAATTGTAAAGAATCAATACACTTGGACGTCAACGATATGTAAAAAAGTTGAGCGGTATAAAAATTGGCTTTTGATATTGTGAGATGTGCGATAATTCAACAGTGGAGGAGATAGAAAAGAATAACAGAGATTAGAAGGTAAACAGTAAACACTACAATACAAAATCAGGACACGATTAAGTCGACCGAGCCTAATGCTAACCGTGAGATGATTTGATAACTTGATAAACAGAAGTTGGACACCACTCACACTTGATCCTAGTCCCTACATTCAAGTAAACCTTTCGGCTATCCCACTTTGAAATGAAGCACTAGACTCCTGTCTCATTCGTACTTTTGGGGCTGGCTCAAAGACTTATCCGAATGTGAGGGCTGTGATCAAGTGTGAATGGTGCTTGGTATGAATAATACTTAGTAGGTGAGCAATAACTCTGAATAATCATACAACCTGTTTGAAACGCAACTTTATAGATTACTGTTGGATATCGATAACTAAGATGCGCTTAGCAGCTGCCAAACGGGGTACCTGTGAATTTACAACGTGTGGTACTGATAACTGGCGCCAGTCTGTCACATCATGCTTGTCACATTTGTGCGTAACTGCGGTATCTGCTAGATAGACCGGATAAACCGACAATCAGTGGACAACATGAAGGAACATGATCCATTGTTTTTGGGAACGAAACTAAAAGCACCTGAAAACGTCAGGGAAAATAAAGGATGACATCAAGCTCTGTCCGTAACAAAACACATGACCGAAACTGGTCAAGTAATCAGAGTTTATAAGAGGGACTTCGGGATTTCTTACAGCCACGCGAAGGTGAACCTAAAGTTTACTTATGTCTTGCGTATTCCATCAACTATTTGTCTATGCATTCAAAATCAATCAGTTCCGTGGTTTTCCCGGTTTTGTGTTGCTCGTACTTTTTGGCAGCGTCATGTTTTTGTTATAATACGTTTGTCTAGTCTCTCAATTCGTGACTTTTGTCAAATAATCAATGTCCTGATATTCGTAAATATTTACAAAGTTGCATGTACACAGCGTATATGAGATGTTATTTTGAAGAAAATTAAATGTTGCATGCAGTCCCATGATTTTTATCAAATAATTTTATTCTTTTTTTCTTGGTTAGGAAAACAAATGTGATAATTTAGACAAACTGTTATCAATCTGAGACTTACAGCCACCATTTCACTCTTGTATGTCAAAACCGATCTCTGTTCAAATCTACGCCTCATCAATCTTTCAAGTGTTTTCCAGCACATTCACAACGTTCCAGATTTCACACCGTCCAGACAAAGTCATTACACTCGCTCGTCGTCACCCGTCTATCAGTAATGGACAACGGTACAACAAAAGGTGGCATACATAAATGTTAACGAAACAGAATGTGCAAACCTATCTCGTTCAATCAGCGCTTCCTAATTGCCCTGGCTTTACGGTGATTTCCAAGG
The DNA here is from genome assembly GCA_014338405.1 of Paragonimus skrjabini miyazakii. Classification (NCBI taxonomy): domain Eukaryota; kingdom Metazoa; phylum Platyhelminthes; class Trematoda; order Plagiorchiida; family Troglotrematidae; genus Paragonimus; species Paragonimus skrjabini miyazakii. The sequence goes on along the minus strand of JTDE01001655.1, from coordinate 65,482 downwards.
ACAATTTTCAAGTCTAGATAACAGATGCGCGTTATTCAGTGATGGAATAATTACTATTGCGATCATTAACTTTGTCGGGGATTTCAAGAGCCTTCCAATCAGGGATAAGGCATAGACGTTATTCTCCAATCTTTTCGCAAAATCCTCAGGTAATAGAATTTGTTCACGTTTCGTTTTGGAGATTGAATCAACCATTTCGGAGGTGCAGTAGCGCGATTCCTACCAGCGGCAGTACTTGATACGCAAGTTTTGAAAACGCACTAAGATTTCTACTTCTTCTCTGGCTAGCTTCTCAAGTGGCTGACACACATCGTCAGAAGTAGATCGAATGATAAGGCTACTGTCAATAAACTGTTATTCAGCCTAAGCGCCTTCTTCAATAAATTGAGTTTGCGTTGATAGTTTCGACACATTGATGCTGAGTACACGGTTAAAGGGTCCGGTGGATCTACTCGTCGGAACTATACAAACCATTTCGGCACTCACCGTTGATAACTGTCGCTGCACTCGTTATTCCATGACATTTTGAAAACATAGCAATCGCACTGAAGTCATAGTTATTATCTGCTCTAGACTGCTTCAGTTCTGTGTTTCATTTTTCAGCCGCCTCTGTAACTAATAGGGGAACAGTGGAAACATTTTCATCCGTAAAGTGTTCGCTTCAAATATTGTATTTTTTGTTGAACCTATATAACCGTTCTCTTCCAGAAATGAAGTTGTCATTTATGCTGAAGGCAAAATTCTAGATTATTGACATCAGATCACTCATTAGAGCGTTTGTTTTTTAGTTCCCGTGTCGATGTTTCATTGGTGATTACTTTATTCATAAGTGGTTGCTGAGTGATTGGCTGGTGGAACGCGTTCTCCAATCATGTGAACATTGTAATTATATTCAGTTTAAATCCAGAGTACGAAGAAGGCATAAGCATATCACCTCTTCTGAGAAAGGCCACCAAAGTTTGTGCACACAACCAAAGACCGATTTGTAATTTCCAGTTTGGACAAACTCAGATAAACCTCGGCATACACGACCTACCTGATTTTCTTAATATGTCAACAACTCTCGCTTACTAATGGAGTGAGGGTTTATACTCCAGAAATGGTGTAGAAGGCCGTGGATAATACACTAAGAGTACAAATGAGCAAGCCTATTTCAGCAAAATAGAATAATATCCTTTCAGAGTGGGTGATTTTGTGGAGAATGAACATACTGCCCACCAATCATGTCAGCCACATGTGACCGGGCCTTTGTTTTGCTTACACAACAGTTGTAGATATGGAAATATTCCTTGTGTACTACCATCATTGCTTATCATTCGCTTGGCAGAGCAAGATAGATGAGAGTTGGAAATTTCATTTGTACGTCTATCGGCAAAGAGGGACACGCCTGAAACGATAGAACAATGCAGTCAATTCCTCTAAGTCGATGAATGACGTCAAGGGGGGAAGACACTCAAAATTATCCCCTTCACTTAGCGTTGTGGAGGAAGCCGCAGGTGAGGGATGAACGAATTGTCGTAGCCAACACATTTGTAACCTTTAGTCGTTAAAACTACTGCATCCAATACTCAACTTCAACTAGTACAGGGATCATATCTGTTCAACATCCCTTAATTCACCACCATTTATCTTTTTCCACTGTAGTTTAGATTTTGTTACCGTTTCTAGCTGTCTGGCTTTTCTCATGCGTTTCAGCCAGCATTCCATATCTGATAAACATGGAAAGAACAGAGCAAGTAGACACTGCGTTCCTTTCGCGCCACTGACTAATGGAATGTGGAGCGCGCACACACCATAAAGCTTTGTGGCGTTCGTGCCAGGAATGGACAAAGATGCACGCACACGTACGCACACTCATATGCCATTGTGACTTAGTGGTGGTAGGACCTGTCGCACATGCCGTAGAATTGGCAACAGACGACTGGACATTAGAGTGGCCCAAACGGACAGGTGGTCCGGGCAACACGATCCGGAGTCCAGACTAAAGAATGTAACCAACGTGCATGCCTTCTAACGGAGTCGTGTGGGCGAACAGGCACAACACGGTGCTGAAACTACAGCCGGATTAGCTGGCTGTCGGTAGGGTGGGCGTGTGCGCGAGTTTCCTGTTTTGTCGCTCGGCCCCATCGACCCAGCGTTTCGTCCATCAAAGTCCACGATCGAAAACACCCGGTTGTTCACACACGTCTCTGTAACTGTTTCAATGATTGAAAGGCAATATTGCACTGAGAACCAGTATGCGTCGATGAGTGCAAATGGACAGAGTAAATGCGATATTTCCTTACCGGACTGTGCTATCACGATGGTTTTCTCCCCCAAATGCTAAATACTAAAAGGCTGCATTCAGGAATGAAATGGATTTAACAATCTAAATATGAAGGCCATATGTGTAAGTGACTAACGACGGTTTAGAATTGATACTTTCATGTCACCGAATGCACGTTGAATGTGTGAGCCCTGGGATGAGTAATTCGCTTTGTGAGTCTGTCTGTATGATTCTTATTATGCTCAGTTATGTTGGATCACGCTCTTCTCGGATCACTTTACCGGATAGCAACCGCGTAGAACTTAGTCCGAACGAGTTTACCATGCTGGAACCAGATCGCATCTTTGGAACGCGACTAAATGAACGACGTTCCGATAGTATGACAAATGAACCAGCTTTAATTCATTCTGCCTGTGGTAAAAATGTCGAGGAGACCATCAGAACTTTTAGTACAACGTATATGGGTAAACAACCGGATACATGTAAATCATAAAAAGTCACTTGTGCGTTCTTCCGACGAACAGTGAGTGACGCACGTATAACCACTGACTCCAAATATCAAAACCAAATCGAGCCGCTAGAAACGTGGTACTATTGACAAGCAATATGATCAATGATAAGAAACAAAACACAATTCGTTTGCGTTCGCGGGATAATATGCCATGTTTCGCCGTAATGTGTTGTCAAGGCTCCCAAAGCACGGCAACTGCAAGCACAGGCGACCGACAGGCAAGGACGAACCGACGAAACGCCATCAGATCGGTCTGATGTGTGCCTAAATAGTCGGTCTTCGGAGAAATCGTTTAGTTTTTGACACTTACACGATGGGCAGTAGGAAAACGGTATTCACAAGGGTGAGGAGGGTGCGAGTGACTGATGACAATGGGTGTTCGGGCAGATGAGTGAGATTCAATGACTGTGGGGGGCGGACTGGAGAAATTAGTACTTTTAGACGCGGGTTGTGAGAATAACAACAGTTAGACGGGTTCACAGGGAAGAGCGCAACGGGGTCAATCGAAGGTAAGTTTGACCTCCAAAAATGTCTTACACAAATTATGCGAACAGCTGCTTCTGGTAATTCTCGTCGGGCTTCTACAATTACATAGGGTACATGCAATTTATATATATATATACACTTAGAACAAATCATTTCGAAGGCTGATTAAAAAGTTTGTTACAACGGACAATGTTCGTGACCTGTAAGCTAGTGATGGACTATGTGTCTGTGGACGCTCCCTGTTGACCTTGCGTTTAGGGAAGTCCCATGTCACATCATCTGGTGATATGCGTGGTCGATCACTTCTTTGCAAGTCATGAACATTGTCTGTTGTAACAAACTTTTTCATCAGCCTTCGAACTGGTTAACAGGTTGGTTGGCGGCATCCGAAACGGATTAGCCTGTCACAGTGACCGAAGCCAAAGGACGCCTGCGCTTTAACCCATCACCCCAAGTGGTTTGCGCTGCACCACTTGCGGTTCCGCTCACACAGCATGTATCCGGTGTAAACCCAGTAGGTGTGTGAGTGAGGCCTTTGTGTCCAGCCGGTCAATGCTGGTTAGCCAATTGAATGGCTAGCTCGAAAAGGTAACCCTTATCTCTCGGAAAACAAACAGTGAGAGAGACTGCAATGACAAGATCTATACTAAGAAGGAAGATATGTAAAACGTAATACAAGAAGCATTTCAGTATACGAGTGCATGCTAGTGCATTCCGCAGAGGATAACGTTGAAAAACAAAACTCAAAGTTGAACTACGAAAAGATCAGACAGACGACTCATCATTCAATACACCAACAAAGCTCAAGAAAAGGGTAGGTGGAAGATCACAGACAACCCAGTATCTGAAAAGGGGAGCGGATTAGTTGCCAAACGACCATGGTCTTGGTCGATGCAATCATTAACAAAAGCAGAACGGATATGCTGATAATGACCTATCTGAGCCTAGTGTACTCGTTGTCTCTTCGTCGACGGTACACTATGAGTACGCTGGTGACCAACTAATCCCAAACGGCCAGCGCATTCGCGGCCGCACATATCGCAACGCCATATAGTCATGTCACCACGACCTATGGCACCGATGGTTTCTTTGCCTACCGCGCGCTTTCGTTCCCGGCCGCGCAATAATTGCTCGTTGAAATCGCGGACGCTCATCCGAATCATATTCCTCCAGGCAGTCCGGTTCAACGCCACGTCTTCCCAACATCTTAAATCGATTTTA
>JTDE01001655.1:45673-59240 GCA_014338405.1 Paragonimus skrjabini miyazakii | reverse complement strand
ATGTTGCCGACGATCTGCAAAGCCCTGTATCCGCCCGCCCTGTTTCATCCACCAGTTGTCCTAAATTCAGCGAACACGCTCGGTCAGTTGACGGCGGATAATTCGGAACGTCGCCTTCTTCGCTTCATTGCCCGGGTCCACTGTAGAGGCAGCAAACGCGGTATTCTTCTCTCGTACCAGTTCGGCGATAACCGCATTGTTGTCGTCGAACCAGTCCGGACGTTTCTGGCATTTAACATCAATGGTCTCGGTGTTTGCCGTCGTGGTCCGTTCTTTGATGAACTGTCACATACCCTCAGGGGTGGTGGATACAGGAACGTCGTGCAGACGGGCAGCAACAGCAAATTGAAAAGCAGTCTTCGTCTCGCAGTTCTCCAGTCGTTTGATATCAAACTTCTGCCGTTGTCCGGAAGATCTAAAATAGACAGATTTGCGTACATGGATAAATAATTTAGCCCTAACCAGTCCATGATCGGTGTTACATTCAGCGCCGCGCATCACTCGCGTGATATGCACTTTACGAATGTCGCGCTGCTGCACAATAACGTAATCAAACAAGTGGTGATAACCACTTCTTGGATGGGTTCACGTCGTGTTGTCGTTTGCATCCAGCCGGAATCAAGTGATCTTGATAGTCAGCTCGTGAGTAGCACACAGGCGGAGCAGACGATCACCGTTCTCGCTCACTGAACCAATGTCGCAGGGTTCGAGGACTCCTGACCAAGTTACCGAGTCGCGCCCGACTCGAGCGTTCAATTACCCACGACTAACAGTCGATCAGTCACAAGCACGGACCAGATTGTGGCGCACAGTTGACCACAGAACTGATCCTTTGTATCATCAGTGTGACACATAGTTGGACCATAAACACTAACAAATGTAGCACACTTACCTCGACCGAGTCGCAGGCGCATAGACAACATTCGAGTTAGTCCGAATTCACAGGCGCCCTTACTGAATAGATTACTTCAGTGAATCCTAACCACTTAAGCCGATGGCCGGGAGACAATGGACTTGATACAGCACTGAAGTTTTTAAAGTCTAAACCGCAAACACACCGCTAAGTAGAAACAGTTTTTCACTCAGATATTCACCGAAAAATGGCTTCGTTATCGAGGATTCATCAAAAAAGTTGGCTAAATCTTGACCTCACATGAACCGCAAGAGATCAAAGTGTACTATAGCGGGCATCACGTTTATTCTGTTTACTCTTGTTTGGTTGAGAGTAGGGAAATTTGCTTCGTAGAATCAGGCGATAGAAAATGGTGATTACTTTATAGTTTCTTTTCTACGAATTTGTTAATCTTGCAGTTTAATCCAAACTATTTCGCAGACTGGTTGACTAAATGTAGTTCGTTGAATATGGTGCCCTTGCAAGGCGATTGATTCTTCTTGAAATCTATTAGTCATTTACAATTGGTAAACTGTTTGTACTAAACTGAGTTCTGATCCAGCACGTACTTCAGAGATCAGCAGTTTTTACAAAAAATCGATTACTCCGGTTCTGAAGGTTTGTTAAACCTTTTCGAAAATGTATCCTAGTTCGGTCGTAGGTATTTCTGGAGCATTTCACAACATCGTATTTAATGTTGACAACGCCTCTCAACATCTCCAACGAAAAAATTTCGTTTTTTAAAAGATATATGTTTTCAATAATGCCCAACAATGTTGACAAGATCATACATATTTAAATTATGTCCACTGAGATGGGTAGAATTATAGTTCAAATATACCGTTTTAACTAGCTGATTACTACTCTTGTTCTCCGATTCAGTGAGCTGAGTTCAATTCAAACACAATAGTGTCGCCGTGTAATTGCGTAAATAACAAACACTGATAGACTTAGTGTTATTTGCGCACTTCACTTGAACAAAGCGGACAACGAAATGTGCATTGAGACTCAAGAGATGGTAATGGTCAATCGCCACATGAAAACGTCTGCCAAGCAAGTACGGCCTCCATTTTTCCAATGCCCACACGATCGCCAAACACTCATTCTCTATCATTGAGTAATGTCGTTCAGCAGGAGTCAATAACCGACTGGCATATTCCACAACACCACCTTCCTGCTTCAGTACAGCTCCGATACCCACATCACTCGCATCCGTCGCGACGACGAAGATCTGTCCAGTCACTGACAACTTCAGAGTCAGCTGTCCCTCCTTCATCAATTGTTGGATCTCGACAAACGCTTGATTGGCCTTATCTGTCCAGTGAAATCGACAATTCTTCTTCAGACTTTCATACAATTGAATTTTTTGATGAAGCGACTGTAGAACCCGACGCGACCGAGAAACTGTCGCAACGTCCCTTTCGATGTTGGCACCGGAATGACCTCGATCGTAAGCGGTTTCTCGGGCAATGGTTGGACCTCGCCCTGACCGACCTTGTGACCGAGTAGTATTACCGTCCGTTTCGCCAGTTGACACTTTGAACTGTTGGTTCGTAGGCCGGCTCGTTCAATCTTTTACAGCACAGCTGAAACGTGTCCGGTATGTTACGTCTCGTTCGCACTGTAGATGAAGATATCGTCTCCATAGACAGCAGTATTGTCCAGTCATTCGAGCACCTACAACATCAGTCGTCTGAAAGTGAAGGAGGCGCCTGACAGTCCGAACGACATACCTTTGAAGCGGTATTGCTTTTAACCCACTGTGAATGCCGTTTTATCTCGGTCCGATTGCTTTATTGGAACCTACTAATATGCAGACCGCAGGTCTAGCACTGTAAACATCTTGGCGTTCTGTAGCTTGTCGAAAATTTCTGCCACAGCTGGGACTGCTACGATTTTATCAACTGTAATCTCGTTGACCTCTCTGGAGTCGACACAAAATCGAAATTTACCACTGAGCTTTCTCACCCACAGAACAAGATAATTGAACTGATCTCCACCTTCAGCATGTATTTCATTTGTCTTTCGATTTCTGGCTGCAGGTGAACCGAAGTCCTTCTGGGCCCGAATGGTCGAAATTGGTCTGGCTTGATGAAGATTTCATGTTCAATCCAGTCACAGTAGCCATATGGGTCCGTGGTGAACAACTTTCGGAATTAGCATATCACTTCATTCAGCAACCGATTGTCACAGACTGGTATTACTCCAGGTGCGTTCACTTCAATTTGTCCAAGTTGAGGTTTGCGTTTTCTCGCTAATGGAACCCCTCCATACTTCGTTACGAGTTTACCATGCTTCAAATCAATCACAGCCTCAGCCCGTTCAAGAAAATCCGCTCCCAGTATAGTCTGGCATGCGTCGGGGGAAGTTACGAACGATTGCTTGACTACTTGATCATCGATTCTGACATCATACTCCGCCACGTCCGTAACTTTGAATGTAAACCCACCGACCGTTCGAACGACCATCGCACACGGCTGAACAGTTTCTTTCGGTCCAGGCCCACTCAATGAAATCGCAGCCCCGGTGTCAATCAAATAGCACTCCTAGCTACCATTGATTTCTATCCTAGCCTGAACAGCTGTCTTAGCAACCGCTCCTATTATCGGATCACCCTTACCCGACAGACAACAATCAGCAAAACGTTTATTTACATGGGACTTTTCTCGCTGCATGGGCAAAATCTTTGCCAGACTACACGTCTTGCGCATCTGTAACAGACTTCGCCATGGTTCTGCTCCCTCCTCATCTTCAAAGCGACCACTTCTTGAGTCAACTTTTCCACTGCGGTTCGCAGGTCATTCAGTTCACTTGATTCATTCGTCTTCAACTCGCAGACTGTCGGGGAGTTGTCTGCCAATAATTGTCGAGCTGCCTCAGCTAGCTGTTCCAATGTCATCGGATGTGCGATGAGAGCCACTCTGAGCTGATCACGTACCGCTGGTGGCATTCCGTCCAAGAACTGATCTGTCAGCATGCGTTGTTCCGAATCCTGGTCCAAATGTGACAAGGCTCTTGGAAATGCTGCTCGCAGTGACACGGCATACACAAGAGCGTCGCCTCCTGGTCCAAGCCGGCGCCCTTGAACCGTCGTATTGCCTCCTGGCAATCGGCTGGGCTGCTGAACCCGACGATCAGTGCCTCTTTCGCGGGGGCCCACTCCAGCTTCGCAGGGCCCGGTCGAGCCGCCTCCAGCTCTGCCTTCGCCTTGCTCTTAAGCAACATCCGCAGGGCAGCCAGTTTCGCCCGGCTGGTCTTGACTTCGACCATCTCCGCCACGTCCTCGGAGTGCTCCAGGAAGTGGCGAACGTCCCCATCCTCGAACGGTGGCTACGGCACCAATTTTTGCGATCCAAGGTCGCGGATGGCACAAGGGTTATTTATTCAAGAAAGTAACACATGGGGTAAGCGCCCAAACAGGACGACAAACAAAAACACTCATTCGCATACGGTACTCGACCCACACCGTCTCGGTTGCCACAGACGCCAGTGCTCAGTTCCTTTACGTGCTAAGAGCCATTTCATGAGATGCTGCATTCCAGTGTTTCTTCTTGTGTTTTTCCTGCGCCTTCTTCAATGTCAAACTCTGTGCTCTGGTCCTACTACTGAATACCAGTCGTGTGATCAGTAAATTACGGTCGCTTATCCTCACTACACTAGTGCACTTCATCAGCGACAAAATTGGTTCATGGTGTAACGACCGCAATATGTTGTCTGCAGAAGAGAATGTTATAAATTAACCTGTCTGACCTTGATGCTCTCTGTTATGCGTATCGCGTCAAGCGTTTATTTCGTTGGTGACCCCTAATCGCACGCTTACATTGAAATATCAAACGACTTAGTTGTCCTGGTTACAGTGATATTCACCATCCTAATGTATTTCGTGAGATCTACAGTAGATTCACACTTCTGTGTTTTAACTCATTAACTCGAAACGCCCTGTCGCCTGATTACCGCGGATCATATTTCAACATGTTGCACGTCTATTGCCCACGAACCGTTCAATCAATCGCAATTAAAGCCACGTGTGATTGACTCGGTGCATAGTGTGTGTTCCATGTAGGATAGATCGTTCTAAAACTGTACAACAAATTATGATTCCATCCCACTGATCACACTTTTCTTATTTAGATAATTATTGCACTCTTTCTCTCCATCACACATTTGAATTCGACAGTACAACACTTGAGTGTAAACGTATTTGTGACTCTATTGCTATTTCATATTTCTACTTTAAACAAATACAATACAAACAGTAGGATAAAGTCTATGGAATACAAACTCAGATGGCCCACGATGTTGATGATGGCTACTCGTTTTTCTGTTAAAATGAGATATTGTTCCCACCTGGTCATCGGTTTCACATCGAGGTGGACAGCTCAATCAGATCTCTTCGAGAAGATCGATCAGCCTCGGGTCTTTTCTCATTGGATTTCGTCAACGTTACACATCCTTGTCATGGTCGGTAGTTGAATTCCTATCTAGCGTCACATGTGGAGGTTGATTGCCAAACCGAAGGTGCGACTATTCCAACTCTCTGTAAAATACCTCACTGCGGCGGTGATTTGCGTCAAAATGCCCGCCGCAAACGGATCGCAGATGGCAAGGGCGACCAGAGGAGTCATCGCCCAACGAGATCCGACTAACGAGCGAGGAATGGCAGACGAAAACCCCCCGATATACGGCGTCGGCTACACACAAAAACCGGGCAGAAGTGCACATGACGTTTGAGCGGAAACCGGGTATGTGTTGTGGACTAGACTTGAGTCATAGACGCGAGTTGGACAATAAAGACTGTGCTTTATTGGGCGCCTTTTCACTACATTGGTGCCGTGCCCCTGAACACAACGCAATGAAGTTGCCATAGCCAAACCAATTTTCGGATGGAGACGTGGAAGAGTGGCTGTCGGAATTTGAGGCGATTGCGGCGTGCAACGGATCGAAAAGCAAAACACAGCTGTGGACGGCATTAGGAACACTGCTAACCGGACGGGCAAAAGCTGTCTATGCCTTGAGCAAACAAACAAAAGTCGCAACATCGTTTAAAGAAACACGGACCGCATTGACTCAAGAGTTTACAAAGGAACAAGACCGACAACGAGCGATGGATCGGTTTTATGATGCCAGATTTTGTGACGCTCAAGACCCCTTGGTTCACTATCAGCAGTTGACTTTAGGTATACCGGAAGCTAATGAGAAAACGAAGGATTGATTGGTTAGGGAGCGGTTTATCCAGAGTTTGCTACCGGAGTTGGAAGAGAGCGTTCGAATGGAGATCATGCACATCGAACGGCTTGTCGGAATTGCACAGCATCTACTCGTAAGGATGCAAATCGGACGGCTGGAAGTCAGGGAGCTCGAAGAGAAAGTGAAGCAGCTGACGAAGGCAATGGAAGGTTTGAAGACGAATGTGGAACCAAGAGGACGACAAGTTAGACAAGCAAGTGAGCGACCCAACCGTAGTCGTTGCTTTGTTTGTAACAGGGTAAAACACTGCCCCCCAATGCTACAACGAACGTTTTCCTTCTTGTTTTTCGATGGTACCGGATTGTGATAAGGCCGTTCCACGGGTAAAAGTTCTGATTATGGAAGAGTAAAAGAGTGCGATAGTAGATACGTGGGCGGAAACGTCAATTATAAGCGAAGTGCGAGGATTATTCTTTAAGGTCGGTAACTAGAATGTAGTCGCGGCCGGATGGACGGCGTTGAGGGTGCTGTGGACTCAGAACGTTGAGATCCAGATGGGTGGTAACAGGCTACGCCACGCAATGTTAGGAATTGACGATGTGAAAGGGGTAATAGTGGGTGTAGATCTGCTAGGTTGATTGAAGACAAACGTAGACCTGGAGAGGAACCAGTTGCGTGTTAATGGTGATGTAAAGTTCCATCGCGAAGAGACCAAAGAGCAATGCCCAGTGAGCAGCGTCTCAGTGAAACCACCGCTAGAATGTCCGCTCCCAGCCATCAAGCGGCATGTCAATGAGTTTGCTGACTTATTTACTAATGGGGATGATCAGTACGCATTCTGCACATGGATGAAACACTCAAAAGACTTACAGCCGGACGCACAATGCAGAGCAGTATACCGGCGAATACGATTCACTTTGATTCCGGAAGTGGAGAGGCGACTAAAAGAGGTGCTGGAGAAGGGGATAATTCAACGGACATGAAGCCCATTTTCATCACCTGTCCTTTTGTATAGGAAGACGAATGGAACCTACCGATTTTGAGTAGATTTCAGAGATCTGAACCGAGTTACGATCAAAGACGCGTTCTTGGTGCCCAAAATTGTAGAAATCTTTGTACACTTGCACGAAGCTGAAATAATATCTCTAACAGACCTGCGTTCCGGTTACCGGCAACTATCAAATACATGGAAGGACAGAGCAACGACAGCCTTTCGCGTAAGCGGGCTGCAGTGCGGATTCCTTAAGATGCCGTTCGACCTGTTGAATGCACCAACTACCTTCAGATGTTTCTTACTTTGCATTCTGGAGGATCAGGAAGGTGTAACCGTACACGGAGATGACATCGTTATATTCTCCAATACGATATCGGAACATTCAGAAAAACTGCGAACAGTATTACAACGAATCGACGCAGCCAGCCTGAAATTGAGTAGTTAGAAGTGTTAAATATGCCACAGTTCAATCATCTGCCTGTGATACACGGTTGGTAATGGAAAAATCCAACCACTGCTAGAGAAGTTGACAACCATCAAGAACTTCCCGACACCAGAGTCGAAGCGGCAACTGGGGTGTTTCCTCGGAATGGTCGGTTACGATTCAAAATTTACGCCACGGTTCTCCCAGAAAGCATATCCGCTATTCCAAATACTGAGGAAGGTGATGAACTTTGTTTGGACTGAGGACTTGGAGGTGGTGTTCAACGAACTGAAACAGGAGGCTGCCAGCATTCAATGGTGCCTGACGATCCCCAAACCGAATGAGCCATTCACGGTGTCAGTAGATACTAGTTATATCGGAATCGGGGCAGTTCCCTCACAACTCAATTACCGTCAAGGGCAACTGGGTACGCCATTCAGGTACTGATGCAAGCGGAGAGAAAATACTCTACCACGAAGAAAGAATGCCTAGTTCTCGTCTGGGCGTTAGAAAAGTGGAGAACCGACTTGATAGAGACCACCTTCCATGTTGAGAAGGACCGAAAGCCACTGAGCTGGCTTAAGACGGCGAAAGATCTCCATGGACAACCGACACACTTAGCTGTTCAACTACAAGAGTTCAACTTTATCATCGGACATGTCAATGGCAGAAACTATGAGGTATCTGAAGCACTGTCGCGACAAATACAGGAAAATGAGCTGCCAACTGGAGCCGTACCCATATGAACGCAGTACTGGTTAACATTAAAGATATCTTAGTCAGTCAGCAGGAAAGCCCTCAATTACACGAGACATGTGAAATTTACTTCCAGGAACCAAACATTGCCTTCGGGATTGAATGAACTATCGCACATCTGGAGCCGGCTACACTTTGAGAGCGACCGAATCGTCGTCGATGTAGATGTGCAGAACATGCTGCGACTTCGCAGACTACCATTTATTCCAATGGATCAGAGGGAACGCGTGATTCGGCTGGTACACGCAAGTGTTCATATGGGGCGAGGTTGCGTGTTCGATCAACTGTGGCGAAGGGCATTTTGGCTCACTATGCGGAAAGATGTGACTGACTTCAATGCAACCGTTCCAAATGCCAATGGAATCGAGAAACAATGACGAAAACACCGCGGATGCAATCCATCGTAACACATCAGTCCGCGTACATATGGGGCGTAGGCATTTTCGGTCCACTTCCACCAAGTCCAGATGGAAATCGCTGCATAGTTGTTGTGACGTCCAATTTCGCATTAAAAAGTTTCTCTACTTATGAGTTCACAGTAGTATGCTATATCTCTTAATTTAACTTGCCCCTCCGTTTCCACTATCCGTCCCTACTCGCAACTGTTCGTTGCGCTAACATTTATTTGATTTCCATAAACTCTATTTCGGCCTTAAACAGTTGAACTGTATCTCACATTACGACTTATATTCCGTTTCCTACCGTATTATACTATGTTTGTTCATCTGAGTAACAGTAACGCGCTACCTATCTCGCCGGAGTTCTAGTCCCGGCAGTGGCAAGGATATGCACTACTGACGAGCTCTAATGAGAGCGGAACTCGAGTCTAGTGCTTCTTTACGAAAGGGGCCGACTGGAGAGTCTATGGGCATGCGACAGCTGCGATCAATTGTGGGTGAAAACAAAAATCCCCGACTACTCACCATCAACCAAGAACAATGGAATATAAGTCGGAATTCAGCTTACAACCGTCACAATTGGAATGTGCAGAAGATTTTGGACTGTGACAAACGGATTGAATGTGGCCGATTTTACCACACCTGTGACACTTAGCGTTTCGAAACCCACAAGTCAATCGAGATTGTTTGCTACCACATGACTCACAGCTGTTCCACCTTTGGGTAGCTTTGAATCAGGTGATTATTATCTATTGCATTTCGAATATTTACCTTTCCGGATCGCTGTTTTTGTTGACCTGATCGTCTGACTTTGTTGTTGCATACGATCATCAGTTCACCTTTCACACAGCTTTGACATCATGATACTGTTCCCATAATGTGCTAGCTGACTGGAAAGTGGAATTCGAAGGCAGTAAAAACATCTGTTGCAGATCACGCATATTTATTCCAGCCATCAAACGGTCAGGAAGTTGAGTTTGTAATTGGCCTTCGAACTTACACCGAACTGCTTGAGTCTGGATTTCGAGAATGAACTTTCTGATATCCTGATTTTCTTTTCTCACGAGCGTATGAGGGTTGGCTCGTTCAGCTGCCTCAAAATTAACAAGTTGGGCGTACGAAAGCAACAGATTCTTCAAGGATTCGTAGGAAAGAAAAATGGGTGAATCCGGGAAGGACAAATTTTTCACCAAGCTGTGCGCATCTTTACCAATTACAGTGAGGAAGTTAGCTACTTCATTTTCTGCCATCGGCCGTTTTTCCTTGAGACACCATATTTCAAAACGTTCTGATTAGTTTTCGATTTCTGTCGACGACTTATGAATATTGAGAATTTCAAGTGAACAGGAATCTACCATAAGAAGTTACAGAAGTCCGCCACGTCAATTGTGATAGTTCCAGAAATACAGTAACGAAGTAATTGACTTGGCTCAATTCCAGAGCTAGTTTCGAAGCATTAGTGATAACACTCGAACTGAGCAAATCAAGTATTTATCGCTCGAGCGCAACTGTACAGGTTGTCACATACAATAAAACAATAATGATGATAAATAGGTTTAATGACAATCACCACATATATTTTGCCATCTTCTATCGTCCTTTGCGCTTCGAAGGTTCTTCGCGTTTTGCTGTTCGACAACTAATTGCGCGGAACGAGGAAATCTACATAAGAAGAAGGAGAGCATTGATGTAAGTGGGCTTTCAAAGTGCATGTTGGGACACCGTGTTTGTTCATGGCGTTCACTTACGTACGAGGCGTACGAGACTGTAATTAACAGCGACATTCTGCGATGACTACTATGACAACTTCTTTCTTATCTCCGAGTGTCATATGCTTAATATGTCTTATCTTATTATTTTCTGTCATCTTTGGATAAGTCTTGGACTGAAGGATTTCAGTGAGTTCCGTTTTATTTTCTGTAATGTTATTTCCTGCAAGAGTCTTGCAAATCATTTAATTGTAAAAGGTACCATTCAGAACGCACAGTTTCCAAATCTGGTTGTGCTTGCATTATGTCTAGCCACGTAGTTGTGAGGCATGCGGGTTGTCCAAAAGTCCTGCTGATATTTAAAAATTTGGATATGATTGTTTCCTAGGCATCTTACGTCTCTTTTGGGACACTGGAACGAGTGACTCGACCTGTTAGCATGATCCAACTTTTGCCGGTATTTTGTTGGACATTTCCTGTCGAGGCATGTTTGTTTAGCTCAATTGTACATCCCAATTCCGTTCGTGTGCAGATTATTCACTTTTCCGTTCCGCGCGTTACACGCAGGACGCTTATTGACTGTACACTTTCTTCTTCGTCGATTGTGGCAATATATGGAGCACTGCGCCGTTTGTTGACTTCTGAATTATTGTCATTCGGTAACCCATCAAACATGGAGTGAAATTTTATGGGAACGTTCCAACGCAGGTATTTGACAACCTACTCAATGGTAACGTGCATTTACTGTCCGCACGTACTCAGAGGAATTACATGAAATTGCACTCGAGGTTTGGGAGCGTTTGAACGGAGTAGCAACGTCGATAAGTGTGCAGTCAACATCACAATTATCCGATGAGCCCGTAACTGACAGCGTATCACGATAAATAAAGCCAGCATCCATGTCTGGCATTTTTACGGTGGTTACATCCACTATCGGCAACATAGAGCGTTTGATTACTGGCTTTGAAGAAGGTTACCATTATACTTCTTAATGTGCTGTTCGTGTTTATTGTGAGCCGACTGGCCCAGGTACTACATCTGTTGCGCTGGGGTAAAACGATAGGGAGCATGGTTCGCTAGATTTGGGAGTGGTCGCTCTGCTGAAATCTTTCCCAGATTCTGAAGCGAGCGTTGTGCTAGTTTTGTTCTTTCTGTCGGCTATCCTCACAGACTGTTCAGATAATCTTATTGCCGCTTTAGTGCTTTTTAGAGATGAGCTTGCAGTACACAGCCCATCCAATATGCTGAAAGTCCACTGTTTCAAAATGAAAATGGAATCCAGCTTTTCAGACAAGTCACTATTCAGATAATCATTTGAGTAGTTTTTCGACTCAGGAGCGAGCACGAAATTTTGCAGCTGGCTTCTCAGGACATATTACCACAGTGTTGACTGGGGACTAGTTTACTGAAGCAACAAGCCATGCGGGTGAATTCTAGCCCATCTACCTCTAAAGTTGTATGCTGTTGTACTGTGAGCCCAGTAAAGTTTTTATGGTGCCAATGTTGACAATTTCAACAAACCATACCCCGAGCTACGTTGGCAGAACAACCTATGTGTTCACAAAGACAAACATCATTCGAAAGTCCTATTAACAGAATAGGTGATATGAATAGTGAGCAACAGACGATCGATTAATTCAAACGAGAGGACACAACCAAATGTACGAACAAGCAAATGCGATCACTTACAGTCAACAGGATGAACAAAACTCTACGTGGATACAAAATATTCGCATAAACTCAGTTGTTGCCTTGGACACCGTAGAACTGATATTTGATGCTACAGAACCAAAAATAGTCGAATTGGGAAAGCGAACAAATTCAGACCAATTTCAATTTATCCGCTTACTCTCGTTTAACCGAATGCCATGTGAATGCGTTTTATGAAAAGCACAACTTTATTTTCCAATACTTCCCAAACATCATTGTTCTCATTTATGGTATTTGTTGAAAAATCTCTACTTTCCGGAACGAAAGCAAAAGTCCGTCTTCGTGGCACAAAGTGAATCTCGGTTTGTTAGGTTTCTATTACTGTGGACCCCGGTAAGTACGTTCAGAACATTTCATCTGTACCATTCATTGCTCTACAGTTGGAAGTACTTTCGTTAGGTTCGGATTATTAGATACCTATACGCAGACCTAACCGAATATTTGAAGAAGCACAGTTTGAGAACCTGATTGATCAGCTCTCGGATTTAACGCCGACTAACACCGATAATTTTAACTGGTTCAAAAATAAGCCCACTGATGTTGCTTATGAGTGTTTGCATACTCGTGTGAACGACAAATGTCCGATAACAGCTCGGCACACTCGGGCTTTGTAGGAACTCAAATTAAAAAAATGTTGTAATCCTCATGTCAGAAAAAAGCACCGGAGCAGTAATTATGGATAAGACGAGCTACGTGGAAAAAATGTTGTCAATCCTGAGTGATAGACAAAAATTTCATTTTCTAGAAAAGGCAGAAAACATTTGCTTGATAGAAGAGAGAATCGACCACCAGTTATAAGTAATCCTTAAACATGGCTGGATAGACGAAAAGACATACAAGTACCTAAAACCCGGTGGCTGATCGTTGCCTTAACTGTACGCTCTTCCAAAGACCCACAAGCGGGGTATGCCACTTCGACCTATATTAGCCATGTCTAATTCACCTCAGCGAAAATTGGCAAGATGGTTGGTCGAGATTTTGAAGCCAGTCATTCAAAAGTTTGAAAGCTATAGTATCAAGGACTCGCTGGAACTTGCGGATGAGTTGGATCGAATCAATATCAAGAATGAACATATGTGTTCCACAGATGTTCAGTCTCTCGTTACCAATGTGCCCCTGAGAGAAACTTTTGACTTTGTGTGTGAACGGATTGCTGCCGAAAATATCCCTATGCCCATTCCAACTGATTATCTGAAAACGTTACTTTTGTTGCACGGAGAATGTTAGTTTTAATTTTCTAAACACACCCTACAGACAAATCGACGGAGTAGCCATGGGGAGTCTATTAGGCCCCCTTCTCGCTAACATTTTCATGATCATGATAGAAGGGCAGCTAAGTGATATCATCTCACAACTATCATACTACAGACGCTGTGTAGATGATACCCTGGTCATTGCCGAAAGTCGAGAGCTATCTGAACAATTTGTCCTACGGCTTAACGACGTTCATCCTAACCTCAAGGTGACATGTGAACCAGAGGCTGATGACAGTCTGCC